>JAVCKT010006441.1:0-10067 GCA_032273925.1 Rhynchotus rufescens
GCCGCACATCCCCTGCGTGCGCGGGGAGCTCCTGCCCGGGGCAGGCCGCGCTGGGCGCCGCGGCTCAGCCTCCGCCGCCGCCTCCTCAGCGGGACGAGCCCCTGCAAGGCGGCAGGCGGGAGCCGGCCTGCCGCCCCCGCGCTGCCCGCTGCTCCCCGGCCTGCCTGCACTCATGCGCTTCCCTTCGTTTGGAGATTGCTGCTGGACTCAGCGCCGAATTCACCACGGTTGGGGGAGCGACGAGAGGGCATGTTTTGTTTATCTTGCTAAATCAGGATTGAGAAATTCTTGTCACATTTAGAGAGAATTTATATAAATTGCATCATTTGTGTGGAGACTGAAGATGATTTTACAGGAACTGACAGTCAAGAGATCTGTGGACAATTTCTCTACTATTATTTGTAGCTTTAACACTTGTGATCTGTAGGAGGAGGAGGGACAAGAGGGGGAATGCGAGCATTTATCTTCATGTTTACAAGCAGGGAAAAATGGTAAGTGCTTATGGTGGTGTCTCACTCACCTCAGCGTTCAGGAGATACTGCAGTTGACTCCAGTAAATTCCTGCAAGGCCACAGTAGAATTTCCTGGTGGTGTGTCCTGCGGGAGCGGAGCTACAAGTTAATTGCCTCGGGACATGTGTTGGGCAGATCTTCTGCAAAAACAGCTGATTTACCATTTCTTTCTGACCACTCAAAACTGGTCCTTGGAAGGGACCTTTCAGGTCCTTGGAAAATTAGACCACTCTGTCAGAGCTGCTCTGTGGGTTCAGGCGAGCAGCTTAGGCTGTTTAAAATGAGGGTCTTGACAGAGATGCTGCCAAACTTCCATCCCAAACAGATGCAACAACTACATCTTCTGCCAGGCCAGAGAGCAGGCAGGTCTTACTGGGAACCTGCAGCACAGGGCAGGACAAGGATCCAACTGAGCATCCATCAGTCACCAAAACCAAAAACATGGCATGCATAAGAGGCAAAAAAAGGGATGTCGTCAATTGAGAAAGAGGTATCAGAGCAAAAGCAGGGAGTGTAGAGGAATCACCTTAACCACAAGCGCAGGCAGCGCAGGCAGGAGATCTCCCATGGCCCTTAAGGCTCCCTCCCAGTACTGAATCACCAGTTTCTTGTAGCTGGCAAATGGCAACATGGAAAGCAAAATCCCAGCCTGAACTTGGAGCCAGAGGGGCTCCCTGCTCCTCGGTGACCAAGGGAGCCCTTGCAGAGCGGCCAGCAGCGCCAGGGAAGGGCCTGGCTCGAGGGCTGAGGCTGCGGGACAAGGAGCCGGAGCCGGGAGCGCTCACAGGAGCCCCTGGACGGAGCCACCCGGGTTCCTTGCGCAAAACAAGCACGGCCCTGCTGGTCTCCCCCACGTTCCCATTCCTGGAAGCGCCTTGCTGCTGACTCAGGCTTCAGAGAGAAAACATGCTAGACCTGTGCCTGCCACCGCAGCACGGTTTCTGCAAGGCAGGGAGCACCAGAGGGGCTTGTCCTCGTGCAAGGACAGGAATTCCTGATATCCGGAACTCCATTTAATATCCAAAAGTCACATTAAGTTCCAAATTAATTTTCTGTACATGATGGCACTCATTCATCTACTCTCCAGTCGCTCTGAGAAAATGTACCGCTTAAAATTCAGCAGCAGCAGAAAGGCAAGGTGGGCGCAGAGCTCGCAGACGCGTTTCGCTGCCTACTCCCCGGCTGCTGCAGTGTTTGCATCTTTTCTTAGTGGTCCTCTCCTAGAGCGATCCATGAGGGGAGGACCAGGAGCCTCCTTCTCTCCTGTCATCCCAGCCCAAACTCATCTGACAACTAGCACTAACGTAAAGGCGCAGCAAGCGGGCACCACATCGGGCTGCTGGTAGCACGCTACTTTTTGGATCACGATGCACATGCTGCTTAATTGTCCTGCACAACCAAGTGCAGGCCTGACTTCAAGCACATGAATAACCTCATGCTATTGACCGCAGGGGAAAACTATCTGCAAAGTGTGCATTTAACTTGCTATTCTGAGGAAATATGCAATGCTACATAGGCAATAGATGCAGACACATTTCGAGCTTTTCTAGATACTTTGAAGAAGATTTAATGGTACGTGAGTAGGAAAACTGAGAATATTGTAGAGTAACTTGAGATGCAGCAGATGATATTTGCCAGCAAGGTAATTCAATATACTTCTATTCAACATTCAATAATTAACGAGAGGCCCCCAGCAGTGAATTGCTGGGTGATTATCTCATTGCAGCAACTATCCTCAGGCACAGAGACGTGCCAGAGGCTGCACCCGCAACTGCACATCATGCCTTTATAGTGAGGCACTGAAATACAAGTGGAGACAATGTTTGGGCCTCTTTGACAGAAGTAGCTTTTTATTTCTCTGAATAAAAGTTAATAGAAGAATGGAGACCAGGAAACCATCTATTGAAACTGAGGAGTTCTACTGATTCTGTGATTAGTGCTGTTTGACTTTCTGAATTTAAGACCTTATCCTGCCTCAGGTTCTGGGCAGGTAGATAGGATCTGTGCTCCGTTTAGATAGGATCAGTGTTTGGGCTCTCATGCAGCAAAAATCTAGGCAAGGAATTTAAAGTTTAGTCTGTAATGAACAGAAGCCAACAGCTGACAAATTAAATACTTCAGAGAAGTGAAAATTAAACAGTCCTGCAGTCACGAGTGTTGGCATATGGAAATCTGCCATTGAGCTAATAATAGTGTCTCCTTCTATTGGAAGCAGAGGGGAGGTTTCAGAGTTCTGGAGAAAACCTTACATCTGGTGTCGGGAGAAGAGTTGCTGGAGAATGTGTTCTACATAGCACACACTCGTTACCTGCCCGTCAGCTCTTCACCTCGTGCAACCACAAGCTGGGAGCAGGAGACCGTGGGCAAGGCGGCTCTGGGGCAACATCAGGCTCCCATTTCAACATTTGAATTTCCAGGAACATCAGCAGGTCTTTTCAACCCCACTGCCTGGCTGAGCACAACCTCTTCACTTATTTCAACAAAAAAACAGATAAACGGTTTGTTTATAACCGCCTTGCACTTGTGTATTCAGGGTACCAGCCTCTTCCACACTTTATTGCAGGTGTTTATGATGAGCATGATACCCCTTGGAGACTGAGTCTTGCTTGCTTTACGCCGGCCTGACACCTCCACTTCTTCCTCATGTACCGCCAAACCAAACCGCAGGGAAAGGGGAGGTGATGTGGGCCCCTTTTGTGGAAGGTGAGCAAATTCTGCAGAAATTGCTGACCACAAAAGAAGGAAAGGATTTACAGATAGGCAGCTATGAAACTAATCAATAGTGCTTGCGTAAGGCCTTCACCCTTTAATAAAAGAGAAGGAAGAAAGCAAATCATGATGTTGGAACTGGAGACAGAGAGCTGGAGTTTCATTTGTCTGTGAAAAACAATCCACATAGGGAAAGCAAGACCGAAACATGTGCTGTGCCACAGCAGTCAGCAGCAAGATCATGGATTTATCATATCGGGTTGGAGGAGACGCACACTCTTGTGAAACACACACTGCCCCGCATGTGTCATGCTCCTAGAGGTGACAGATGGGCTCCAAGGTTGACTCATGGCGCTCCTCCCTAGCAGTGTCCTGCACTCTGTAGTGCAGATAGCTGACAAGAGATAATGAGCGCTGAAGAGCTGGTGGCAGATAAAGAGAAGAGGGAGACAGAGCGCTGAAGAGAAGGAGGAGATAGGTCTGAGTGCCTGCGCACACGCAGGAACAGGCTGGTGCAGGGCGGCAGGTTCTGCTGGCCTCAGCACCGATCGCTGCTTTGCTTCCTGGAGCATGAGGCCCACAAACTCCAGGATCTCTCACACGCACCACATGGTAGAACGCTCTTGGCTGTACCCTGCTGATCCAAAGGATCCACTAAACCAAAGAAAAGAAATTCCTGTGAGTTGCGAGGGCAGGAGAGGAAAGGGACAAGCTTCCTACTTAGGGAAACAAGAGTTTTAGGAGCGATCAGCATCCATCTTGTTCTCTGTATGTGGGCACGAAGCACCTGGTGTCCACGCACAACCATCCTGTGCTGCCTGTCCGTCGTGATGGCAAACACAGCCAGGGCTGTTACTCTAGGTGCACACTCCTGAAAAATGTGGCCCTCTTTGCCCGTGACTGTAGGAAGAAAAATAATCTTGCCCAAAGCCTGCCAGTTCCTGTTTATTCTTCCAGTCCGTCCAGGTCAGGCCTGTTCAGAGCAGAAGTCAAATATTTGCTGTGTGCCAATTCTGCATCTTCCAGCTGCTTTCCTCAATTACTTCTACATTATCCATCAGTGGAATAATGCATTTATATCACGCTTGGTGGGAAACACGATCTTCAGGGAGCTCAGAACCCGCTCACAGGCGTTGATCATTAGGCTTTAGCGAATGTCCCTGTGGGCGTGCTGGGAGATGCGCGTGCAGCAGCCGGCTGTGCGGGACACCCCTGCAGGGTTTCTGCAGCAGGGTTCTGCAGGGTTTCTGCAGCAGGGTTCTGCAGGGTTTCTGCCGGCCACGGTTCCCATGTGCAGCTCCTTGTGCCGTGCAGCCTCCGCAAGGCCGGGCACCAGAAGTGGCCAGGGCAGGGGCTGCCCCTCCGGCCACCATGGACAGGGATGGTGGCACCGCGGAGGTGCTCCCCCCTGCCCCGCCAGCCGCCCGCGCTGCCTCCCAGAGCTGCATCCTCTTCATGTGCTCCCGTCACGGCCCCTCTGCTGCCGCCTGCTTTGGCCCCCGCTGCCCCTTCCTCTCCTGCCCCTGCTCTGGCTTCCGCCATGCGAGATACAGGCAAAGCGCGACGAGCAGGACACAGATGGAGGGAGCTTCGGGGAGGACTCGTGGCCTCTCATTGCCTTCATGGGACTGTGTGGGCAGGTGACGTTCTGGCTATGAATAGCAGCATCTTTGATTCCACACAGGGAGAACTCATAATTTAAAATAGCAGCAACACTGACAGTGCTCGCAAGTCTCAGAAGAGAAAGGCATTTGGAACCGGCATGCTCATCTTTTCCATGACAGGAAGCAATTCCAGCCCCGTTACAAGAGTAAATATTGTCTGCTTCAGTCATTCTTTGCAACTCATGACACACTGCATGAGTGCCACACCAATAAAAAGCCCACTCTGTGCACTTTAAAGAGCCTGTCTGCTCATGATTGACGGGCTCTGGTCTAGATGCACAAGGTCTAGCAAGGTGCCCGGTCACCGCGCGCAATGCAGCTGGCGGCCAGGCCAGCTCCGGGTAAGGGACGGAGCAGTGGAGCCACCAGCCACGCGGCGCTGCTGGCAAAGCCCTCCAGGAGCCAGCCGAAAACCCAAACCAGCCCCGCTGCATCCGCTGACACTGCGGAAGAGAGAGAAGGAGCAAGACAGGTGACCCGCGCTCTGGCGCAGATACATGGCTTCAAAGCTACCGCCCTTCAAAACACCTTCCGCTTCAGGGTCCTTTGTGCAGGAGGAGAGAGGAAGGAGTGACGCAGAGAGTAACCAGTTTCCCTTTTAGCTTCTCACGCATTCATAGCAAATGGAACAGAAAACACTAGAAACCAAGTGTTCTCAAAGATTTGTGGAAAAGTTTTTTGGTTTTGGTTTTATTTTTTGGTTGTTTTTCTAAAACGACCTATGACCAGCAAATGTGGACAACCCACTATGCAAAAGGCAGTATCTGTAACAACTTCCTGAGGCATTTCAAGTTTCAAGTAAGGTTTTATGATTTAATAACGTTAATCAAGAATAACTGAAGTCCTCCATGGAAATTGCAAGTGAATCCTACAGATTTTGATCTCTTTTGAATCTAGGCATTTCAAATCTTGCTATAGTAAATTTCATAATTCTGAAAACAACAAAAAGCACACAGTAATAAGTAATAAGAATCCATAAGAATAATGTCCACAGGAAATATACATATATATATGTACATACCGCTATGTATGTACATATGTATATATGTACATATAGTGGTAGAAATGGGACAGGGTTGAGTGTTACATCTGATGCCATCACAACAGGTCTTGTCTTACACCATTCCGAGATGCAGAATCCCTTGGTGCTTTTCTCTGAGGCTGCAGGCATTTCACTTTGCACAGATATTAATGTCCCGTTCTGCCCTGAAGTATTCTCTACCCCAAACTCCCACTGGCTGCAGTGGAGGAATGCAAGGTCACGCTCCGAAACAGCTGCCTGCAGCCCCGCTCTGCCTCGCCGCAGCGGAGCGCTCCTAACAGCAACACAACTCCCTTGTTGCCTCAATCTGTGGAGGATCTCGGCTCTGTCCTTGGGCTCGAGCGCACGGGCTGCCGCAGCGGGGGCTGTGGGGCCAGCCCTGGTGCGCGGCCCCGTGCTGTGGTGCCAGGGCAGCACTTCTAGGTGTCCCCGTGCGGCGCGTCCTCCTGCCCATGGCGGCACCCACGGCGGCGCTGCCGATGCTGGCACTGCCAATCCTGCACGGTCCCGCTCGGCGCCCCCCTTGCATGGGGCTAATGCCGGGCGCGCTGCGGGAGCAGGGCCTGGAGCAGCCCCAGGCGCTCGGGGTGCACATGCATGCACCCACGTGTGTGCACACGTGTCACCATCGGTGCCACAGCTGCTGCCGCTCGGGACAGGACAGAGCGTCTTTGTGCTGCCCTTTCCCCACCCTCACATGACCTGGCTTAGCCTAATTCCCCCTGGCAAAACAAGACCATTCCCAGGGCCTACTCCAGATCTCCCTTCCCGCAGACTCGACTGAGAAAGCACGAGGCCTCAGCACGTGAGTGCAGGGTTCACCCTGGCAGATGAGCGGTCTCCCTGGCTGCAGGGGTGTAAATGGCCTTATCTGCTTGCCTAAGACAGATACGCAGGAGAAACGCTTTATTGAAGCAGGAGGAAGATCTCCCAGCCCTTGACTCACTCCTCTTCATCACCCTCCTGCTCTTCCCGAGGACTTAATTGGCAGAAATGGCAGCCCATGTCCCCAGCCAGGCTGCCAGGAACACGGAGCATCCGGCACCCGGGGATTTTCCTCCCACTTGCCGGCAGCAGCTCACGGCAGTTCTGCAGGGAGCAGAACTGGCCTGCAGCTCCGCTCACGCTTATGTGCCTGTATTCTCACGTCCTCCACCAGAGACTGCCACACAGAAGTGACTGTTCTTGGGCATCTTCTAGCTTTTTGGGGCAATATGAATTACACTTTTCACAGAATCACAGAATGGTTAAGGTTGGAAGAGACCTCTACAGATCATCATTTTCCTGTAGAAGACTCTCATTGAGTCATTTCCTGAGGTGCCTGACACTCAACTACTGCTGGGGTCAGTGGGACAAGGCGCAGACAGAGAGCTCTGCCATGGGGGATACATCCCGCACCGGGACCGCTGTGTGCGCAGCCGCCTTGAGTAGCTCTCGCAGAAGCGGTTCCTGCTGCTCCTCACCCAAAGAGCCACCGGGTCCGCGCGGGTGAGTGCAGACTGACGGGCCTTGCGCAGCCCCACGCAGCCCCACGCAGCCACCGGCCCCGCTGGGACCGAGAGGCTCCACCTGCAACCCGGGGCAGGACACGTCTCCGCTCCGGCACACCCGGCTGAGCAGAAACAAGGGGAGAGCAGTAAATGGGATTTCTCTTTTCACAAAAGGCCTAGAGAAGAAATAACTAACATTTCTGATAGCTTGTAATATATTCAGCTATATTCTGATTTAGACAATTAACTAGAGTTTTAGGTGTTCTGATTCGTTGTGTTTTTCATTGTGGCTCAAACCTCATTGAGTTTGCTAACTGCACCGGCAGCTTTAGGGAGTGTTATGCACCTGCACGCAGTTGCATTGGTGCAGCCTGCTGTCCAGTGCAGCGCAGCGCTCGCAGGACGAAGCTTGCAGCACCAAGCTGTCTCAGACCCAGCAGCAGAGCTCCCCGCAGGCTGGCGGCCACGGCAGGTTTCTTCCTGCCTCCCACGAAGACGGTCGCACGGGGTTCGAGCCGCCCCGACGCGCGCTCTCCGCCTGCCTTCCCTGTGCGGTCGCAGAGCTCCGCGCTGACACTGCTCCAAGAAAGCTCTGCCAGAGCTTTACTCCACCAGCGTCATTCTCTTTCTGGCACATGGAGATCAAAGCACCAACTGGTAAAACAACCCGGCTGCCCCGTGACTGGTCTCAAGGTTTCAAAGGTTAGAGTGAAATCTCCAACCCTGGGCCCAAGGTGCCACCAGTGTCAGATATTTGAATACACAAATGTGATACAGAATTACCCCAAAGCAGGCATATGCATGTCCATTTTGAGATATACATATATATAAAAGACAGTTTTGATTACCAAAAAAAAAAAAAAAGTCAAAACAGCAAAGCAGAAGACAATATGGATAGGAACTTAATTTCACATTACATTAAACATGCTTCTATTTTGGGGTATTTGTCATGATCGGTCCTTGAAAAAGACTTGTATGGGATAAAGCAGGTGAGATGTCCTGTCCTTTTTCTTAGCATCCAAATAAAGACTAGTCGTGCAAGCCAGTGTAGAGAAGCAGCTTTTGCAATTTACTTTCCTGAGATTCTTAGATAATTACGTAAGGAGATGTGAGTCAATACCACAGACGTCTTGCCACCTCCCTGTCTGCGCTGCACTTTGGCCCTGGCCTCCTCAGCTTCCCTTCCCTTTCCTGATTCTGTGTTTCTGCCAGGTCTCTTTTTTTCCCTCCAGGTGCCCGACTTTCACCTCTTGTCTTGCTCTGCGCAGTAATAAGTGACACAAAGCTAAACTTCACCGCTCATCCTCAATGAATCTAGTCCACTAAAAAGCTGATAAATCCAAACTTACAGGACAAGTTGCTATCATAAGTATCAAGTGGATGGGTAAAATTCAAAGCCCTAGTTTTAGACTAATTTACATGGTAGAAGGCAACCACTAATCCATGGTACAGAAGTAACTGAACAAGGAAGCAGCACCAGCTGGTGATGGTTTCCAGGATGAGAGATTCATCCTGTGGTGCTAGATACGAAGTCTTTACGCAGTGTGCCACCTACATTTGTCCGGGTAAACTTGAGCTGACACAAATACAAACGGGATAAAGAAAATCCAGTAATAACACTTGGAAACACAAAGGCATCTTTGATGTCCACAGTGGGAATTAAACCAAGGAGGAGGCCTCTGAACTGTCCCCGGGGCTGCCGCTGTGCCCCTCATGTGATGGGAGATTCTCACCTGCGCAAACACCCTCCGAGCGCCGGTCGGGGACCTGCCGTAATGGGCAGCAGCAGAGGCTGGGGAAAGAGTGTGCGACTTAAACAGTTAGTGGGAAGTTATTTGAAGATAGAAGAGTATACGGAAACATTCTCCAGTTTAAAGCATGTTTAGCTTTAAAAAGCTAAACAATTGTACCAGCACGGTGATCAGATGCCACCCTCATCTCATCAGAGCTTAAAATAGATCGAGTAACAAGGCAAACAACTGTAAAAATCCTGAGCTGCTGCCAACAAACACACGGCAGGCAGCAGCAGCAGCGCTTCTAATGACCGTGTTGTTCATAGAAGGAAAATCTCCTCCGCGACTCGGGAGCACAGCGAGCTGAGTGTTAGTGCAGTCAAACACAAACTTCATCTGTAAAATAAACACTGTAAAAGAACCCCCAGACAAATTGCAATGCGAAATCAAAGCGGCACAGCATTAGAGGCAGTTTTTAAGCACAGGGCAAGATTAGCCCCTTAGGGGTACCCTTGGCCGCGAGCACGCGGGCGGGAGCGCCCTCCCTTCGGGAAATCACATGTTGCGAACCCAACCCACGGGACAAGCTCTATGTGAACTCACGGATCCATAATCTTCACAGATTTTCTCAACACCCTCTGTCAAGTCCAGATAGTTTCTTATTTTAGCTATTAACTCCACAGGTTCTGTTAGCGCTGGAGGCTGAGGCTTTGTAGTGAACCTTGGGGAGCTCAGTACATTCCGTTCAGAGGGCTAGAGATGCCAAATAACCACTTCTATTTGCATTTGCTTAAACATATCCATACTGCAAGCAGCAGGAATAGGTTGAGCACTCCAAAGCACTACTAAAAAACAGCAGAGACCAAGAGAAAACATATGAAACAATAACTGAAAGGGCAGTTTTGTGTAAACGCTGC
>JAVCKT010006441.1:10077-26487 GCA_032273925.1 Rhynchotus rufescens
AGCAAAAACAAAAGATATGAAGGGTTTTTTTTTTTTTTTTTCACAAGCTTCAAAATCCATTCTGAATCAATCACTGTTTTAAGAATGAGTATGTTTTATGAGCTCTCTGGAAATGCCCAGCAGCTGCTCGACAGGGTCCCTGGGGCTTAGGCCTTTTGCTGGGGAAGGTGGGTGCACAGCCGCTGCTGCGGGCGCAGCCTCAGTGCTCTCCTCTGCAGCAGCAGCGACAGCTCACAGGGACGCAGCCAGCCCTACAGCAGAACTGCTGCATTATGAATCAGATCATGCTCATTAGAGAGGCAGGCAGCAGAGCCTGGGTGGGCTGCAGAGCCAGGAGACTCGGGTTCTGTTCCTGTTTTTCCCAGTGATTTGCTGCATGACCTTGAGAAAGCGACTTAATCACTGCGCAAATCAGTTTCTCAGCCTCTGCTTATCAAACATTACTAGCACTGCAAAACACTCAGCAAAGGCCATTCTCCTTAAGAAACCAAGAAAGGAGAAAACAGTATTAGACTATCTGGAAAAAAAAAATAATGCTTCCTGATGCATGCACATTTCTGATTTTAAAGTCTGTTTTGACTATTTGGAACACAGGTACTAGATCAGAGAAGGTCTTATAAATAAAAAAGATAAATGTTTTAAAAAAAGCACAATGTCTCCTTATAATTACTCTATGCACTTGGCATACAGTGTCCGAGGAGCCAGGTTCTCGCTCTGTGGCGGGAGGTGCGTGCACGCGCAGGTTCCTCTCGCCCCGTCCGTGCTGCAGGAACGTGTGTCCACCCTGCTGCACGGCAGCTCTGTGCAAGCAGAGCCCGTCCCGCGCGGCGGCTGCTAGTGCACAGCACCTGTGGTGCACACTGACTGAGGTGCACAGCACCAAAATCCCCATCAAACCCAGGTCGCACGTCACAAGTAGAGGCGGTCGCTATCTCCACAGGAAGGCTTTTGTGAAGCCAGAGTCTCCTAGTCATATAGCTTAGGTTTATTTTTTGCGACCCCAGCCTTTTTAAAAGGTCAGTGTTGACCTGTGTAGAGAGCATCATCCATCGCCTTGCTACCATCTCTGGGAAATCCTGATGCCTCCAACCTACGTGAAGAAATTCAGATCCTCATCAAATTGTGACCTGCATTTCCGTTAAGCTGTAATTCTTTCTCTTTTAAATCCATCTCCCCATGTTGTCAGTCTTCCCCCTGCTCTATCCATCTCTGCGAATAGCAGCAATACAAGGGAAGTCCTGTCTTGCCTCCAAGCGTCAGTGTGCAGGTGGGTGTTGCACACCCCACAGCCCCTGCGTTGAGCCGCATGCTGCCTAGCCGGGACATTCCCTGCTCCCAGGATACACGCGCACAGGGCAGGGCCGCGTGCGCCTCGTCCATCGCACAGGCTCATCGCACGTTTCGGAGGAATTAAAAACTCCCCCGATGTTGGGACTCCCCCAAGATTCGATGCCGCAGCTGGATACCAGCCAGGAGCGGGACAATCGCGCAGTATCGCCCGGCAGAAGCGCTCTCCGAGCTACAGAGCCTGGGTGAAGGCAGGCACAAAGGCCGAGGCGCAGGCAGACCCAAACCTGCTCCGGTGGCCTCTGCCCGGCACCAGGAGCCCGTCCATGTAGTTTAAATTTGGATTTAAAACCAATTTCATTAAAACAAAATACCTTTATATGAAACACCTTACTAAAATCAGTTACTGAATAGACTTGACAGTTTCTACACATGAGTACTTGAAATAAAATAATGAATAAATTGTTCAATTACTTCGCCACGTATCTATGGTCACACAATTCTGAACAAAGTTCAAAGCTGATATTAAATACAGCAAGATTAGCTAGTCCAAGGAAAAAAATGTCAGAAGTGGTTTAACTGAACCTACTCTATCCAAAACAGTTTAAATAATTTTATTTGCCGGTATAAATGTGTATATTGCACATCTGAAGAGAAATTAAATAACCTAAAAATACACCACTTAGTGTCTGAGAACAGGAAATTTTTGCCTAGCCAAATATTAACCTCATTCCAACTTATGCTTGCATTTTCATCAAATGCATTACAGTTTGAAAGAATATGCTGTTTGTAAGATAGACTTGCAAAAAATCATCAGTTTAATTATTTAGCAACCGAAAGTGCAGTGGGACCACCTGTTTGAAGCCCTGCTCTAACACATCCGCTCACAGCCTCCATGCTCACGTGCAGTGTGAGGTGTTCCTTTATTTTATCCTGTTTGTTTTTATACAGTATCTTCAACATTGCCAAGGGAAAGCCATGCAGAAATTCAGACTAACACTTTTCTTGAGTGCGTTACCAACACTTAGCTTCACCTTGTGCTCTTGAGGGCACCTGACAAGTGACATTAATCACAGCTCCCATACAGTCTGCCAGCCCTTGTTTGTAATAGTCAGGAAGGCTCCATACACAATATGGGATGCAACAGGGCAGCAGTTGCCTGGGAGAAGTTCATTTAACTTGCAGAATTGCGTTGGTCTAGCTGGTCAGAGATGCATTTGTGCAAGGTTTTTAAAAACAGAACATAAACCTGGGCGTACAAATAGAAAACTGGTAGGGAGGGAGGTTTCTGGGGCTGGTAACCAGACGCAGCCTGTTCCGGGTGTGGATCCTGCTGGGAATCGTGGGGAGGGCAGGGCCACGCGACAGCCACCGCCGACGGGAGCCACCGCGGGCGGCAGCACCGACGGGCGCTGCGTGGCCAGGCCTGCCCTCGGCGCTTGTCTGCGGCCCGGCCCAGGAGGGCGGCCACGGCCCCACGGCTCCTGCGCTCTTAGCAAAGCAAACAGCCATAAAGGGCAATCATTGACAGCCCTGCAGGCGCAGCCGGGTCGGGCTGACGTGGGGCCGCGCTGATGTGGGGCCGCGCGAAGCCCAAGGAAGCCCCTCTAGCTGCCTGGGGGGCCCTGAGCGGGCCGGGCGGCTGCAGGGTCCCAGCACCCACGAGGTCTCCGAGCTCCGGCCGCCCAGGGCACCGGTGGCTCTGCATAGCGGGTGCAGGTGGGCAGGTACGCAGCTCCCTGCACACCTGGGCTGCTCCCCCACACCCGGGCGGACGGACACGCGGCTCCCTGCACACCTGGGCTGCTCCCCCATACCCGGGCGGACGGACACGCGGCTCCCTGCACACCTGGGCTGCTCCCCCACACCCGGGCAGACGGACACGCGGCTCCCTGCACACCTGGGCCGCTCCCCCACACCCGAGCGGACGGACACGTGGCTCCCCGCACACCCGGTAGTCCCTTAAGGACACGCGGAGCCTGCTCTCTATTTACACTTGCCAATGGGAAACTCGTAAGAACCTTCAACCCTGTGCACTGCAAACTTTAATCCGAGTATGATTCGGCATAAAAGGCAATATAAAGTCTGTTACCATTTGCCTTTTTTTGTTGTTGATGCTTATATGCCATCATAAATTCGGAAAACAAAATTATACGTAACATTGTTAACACATTTTTACCAAATCCACTTGTTAGCTAATAATGGACTGCAACAGATGTATGAAATGAGAGGAGAAAACAAACATACACACAACTCCTGAGCAATATATTGAATTGTTTTCCCATTGTTAGATGTTTCACCAGACCATTAAACTTGGTTGGGAATTTCAGAGAAGCAGAAAACAAATATGAAAAAACAATGACAAGTTATCTTTTTTCACTTAAAACACAGGTTGTTTCCACTAAAGAGAACATCAATTATTATCCTTTTTCTGTAATCCAGGACTATCCTAGAATCTAACACTAGTCTGTGAAACAAAAATTGCTCGAGTATGCAAGATGCCTCACACAGGAAGGTGAGCAGAGAACTTCAGTAGTTTTTTTAATAGTAGAAATAAAGGAAAGTCATATCAACCTTCATTCGATATTATGAGCCAAAATCCAAACTTGAAATCAGCAGGTGAAACTTATGCTGTGCCCAGAAAGGCGCTACGACTTGCACAGCTGAAACCCGGGGCATGTTTTGTTGCTTTCTGCCTCCCTCCCTCTCGGGCACTGGAGGTTCCCCATGCAACGCCAGGAGCAGAGCGGACAGCGTCCAACCCAGAGGGGAGGACCAGCATTTGTGCCGTTTCAGAAGGCCGTGGAACAGCTCTACACAGGTTAGTGCCATGCTTAAGCTCGGGCTTCAGTGACAATCCATACTGTTGACCACGGGTTTTGCTAAAGGTAAAGCTGAAATGAACTTCAAGCAAAAGACAAACTCATTACCTTACAATTCACTCACGTGAAGCAACCAACACCTGAATGCAAAGCCAGATCAGCCTGTATTCAAAAGAGTCTGCATATAAAGCTATCAAGCTTATTCAACCCTGAAATAGTAGATTTGCCCTATTTTCAGGGTTTTTTTTTTAGTTTTGCAATATTCTTCCTAAGGTGAGGGACTAAAAGTGCAACGTTTTAGATGTGTTAGTCATATATGGACTGTGGCATTAATTTTGTATTCTCCTGCGATCTCTCCCTGCACGTATAGGGCTTGTTTGCAGATGCAGCACAAAGAACAGCTCTACGTACCGTCAGGGCTGGCTGGCACTTCACGTTGTGACGCTTCCAGTAGCCGACAGCTTCGCCAAATTGCAACTGTTCCGGCTATATTTTCATGCCAAGGGTTTGCCCCAAAGTGAAGGCTTTTGAGAGATTTTGCAAAAACAAATCAGCTATTTCCAAGAACAAGAACAGGGAACCAAGCAGTGCTTTAGGCATAAAAGTATTAATAACCACGACCTCAGAGCAGGGTTTGTCAAGCAGGCAGCAAAGGAGCCAGCAGGCCCCAGCTAAACAATATAAGAAAGGAAGTGCTGCAAAGCCGATGTATGCCATGCATACAACTTGTAGATTCTTCCCTAAGAAATAATATTGAAACAAAGTTAAATATTTTATTGGGACTAATACTTGCACTTAACTTGCTTTATAAATCAGTCTGCATAACGTAACCCGGCATCCTTCACCCTTTCCAGTTTTACTTCCACCAATGAAACTAACTCTGCAAATCCTCACCGTCTGCATGATATTTTTGTATCTATGAGCACAGAGTGATACAGGAGCTTGGCAGAACGCAGCTGACTAAGAGAGAGAAAAAAGTTGTTCTAATTTCCAAACATGCAGGAACAAGACCCTGATCCTTAGCCTGAAGAGTCTGATTTTAAAGCAGTAGGATGAAAATGATTCAGCCTATCTTAAAATTAGAAGTATGACAAGATTGAGACGACAAGATACATGCTGAATTAAATGTATTTTAACTTGACTTGAAGAGGTTTTTCTGATAATGCCTGGTAACAGATATGCTGGATTGATTTATAATTATATATATTTTAAGTTTATATAGTATATATAATATATAAGATATATGTAGCCAGCCGTTCCCAGCAGGAAGGAGCCCTGGGAAGGCTCCATGCATCCCACTCTCCAGCCAGCCCCATCTCTGCTCACTGTGAGGCCACGGGAGCCCCAGGACACATGGCAGGTCCCCAAGACGACCATTCAGTCACTCACCTCTCTCTAGCCCTTCAGCAATAACCTGAAATGCACAGCAGAGTTGCTCACAAACACAAGGCTTTTCAAATTGAATACCGGCATGGCTAGTGCACATGTAAGTCATTTAGTTCCAAAGAACCCCAATAAGCTTTTCTGTACCACCTATTGCTTTTCATTGCACCAAGACAGAAGGACAGTATTTGTGGAGCCATGAATCATGAACAGTTACCTAAAAAAAAAAAAAAAAAAAAAAAAAAACTCATCCAACATTTTGGATGCTAATAAAGTAAAATGAATTTTAAAAGGAAAAAAAGAAAAAAAAAAAAGAGTTCCCTAGGTCAAATGATCAAACTCAGACATGCTCTCTTCCTTCCTTCCAAATACAATATTTAACAGTCAGGACCATGCTTCCCATCTCAGTGTTTCTCTACACTCCCTTCCCTGGGGTAATTCCTTTCCCTTAAATAAAACCCTTCAGCTGTCCCTGTTTTGTTTCACAGTGTGCTCTAAATTCAGCTTTTTTGCACCTATGGAATTCAGCTGTGTGCAGGCATTCGGCACCTCCTAGTATGTTGGTGTTGCTCCTGACGAGTTTTCCTTACTTTATCATTTAGGTTTTCTTCTGAATAAATCCATAAGTAATAAATTAAAAGAGAGTTAATTTCCTCCTGAGTAACTCTTTCCATTTTCTTTCTTCCTTTGAAATACAGACAAGCAGCCATCAGTTTAACTGTGTCTGTGCTTGTGCTGATGGGTTATCCCCTGCAGTCACTAGGCCAGATTTTACCTCGTGTATAGGGGCAGATCCCCCACTGAAACCAACAGTGTATGTGTCTAGCAGTTGAGTTTGGCCCAACTATGAGTCACTAGCACACCAAGAGAAACCTAAAATAATAATTTATGTTAGAAAAATGCTGGTCAGCATCCATGTTCTCACTTGCCTCCTCCCCTTCACATTATGCTAATTGCCAAGACAGCTGGTATAAGCAGAAACTTTATCCTTTTTTAATCATCCCACTCAGCTGCCGCCTGCCTGGCTCACAGATCCCTGTCCTGTGTATCTGCATGACGCTGCGTTTTGCACAATGACACCGATGGGCCATGAAGACAGATAAGAAGGGTTTCTGACTTCCCAAATCCTTGCAACTAGCCAGACAGGACCAGAGAGCAAAGAAATACAAACCAGCCAATTAGATTTTACAACTAAGATGCAGTATTTTTCATAGATTACATGAGTGTTTTACTAACTCTATATAATGCTATCAAAGCGTCAGGAACAGTTTTACAATATAAGACTATTTTAATGCCTGTCACATGTAACCAAGGGTGAGCAACCAAAAGCCACCAGCATTTTGATGCTAGCAATAATTGTAAGGAAGTACAGGGACAAGACAGAGGGTTTGTTTCTGTGGACGGACGCAGCAGCAGTCACTGCTGCGAATGCAGCCTGCCGCAGGGCCCGCGGGCGCTGTGTGCCCCGTGCGTGGCGCCGCGCTGTAGCCCTGGTCTGGCTGTGCACTGCCTGCAGCTGCCCCGTTCCTGACTCCGCTGAGCTGCTTTCCCTGAACAGGGTACCTGGAATATTCCCATCCGGGTAAAAACGCGCACAGAAAGACGATTTTGCCCCAAGCACGTTTTCAAGGTCAGGCTCAGTGGATCAAATGCTGCCATTGGAGTGATGTCCCTTCTACGATGTGCTGTGGCCAGGCTCATTCAGCAATGCGGGTCTTGCTCACACAGGTGTAAGCTAAAAGTAACTTCAGTGCATTTGGTGAAGCCACGAGAGAGCAAAACATCCACGGGATCAGAGTCACCCATGAACACCAGAGCTGAGAGGTGTTTGGGAGGCCACCTGGTTCACCCACTTTATCTGCATTTTTCTAACGCACATACACATAATTCCAGTACATTTTGTTAACAATGAGTAACAGTCAATACTAGAGCAGCACCGCTCACGTTCACACAATTCCACAGTGACATTAGTGACGGACTTTCAATTCCGCAGTTTTCCTTCCACTCAAGTGGGAATACTGCATAATGAACGCTACCTTATTAATTAGGTGTATCCCACTTGTAATCATGCAAGAGGTCCCTGATATTCCCAGGAAAAGCGCTTACCAGAGGAAAATGCTGGATACCTGAGTGTGAGCCTTAGCATCACCCGTGGGCGACACGAGCGCACAGGGAAGCTCGAGGCAGCACAGAGGTGAGCGCACGGAAACGCTGCGGAGCCCGAGGCGGGAGGCCGTGTACGGAGCCACACGGGATGTCCCCCAGCCTCAACACAGTCCTGTGGGATGGAGCGGGGAGCGCGGGGCTGGGAGCAGGGAGCGCAGAGCAGGCTGCAGCAGGGGACAGGGAGCACGGGGCAGGGAGCACAGGACAGGGAACAGGGAGCCAGGGGCACCCTGGAGCCCACCGGCCCCGCCACGGCCGGCACGGCAGCACTTTCACAGAGCTCAAGCTGGTCCATAGGAACTAGGTGTCTCCCATTAGCCTGGCTTTTCTCCCAGGAACATCTGCTTTACAAGGCAAGGCAGAGAGCTGAGCGCAGGGCACCATAGACCTTGGTTGTGCCTTGCAGGGGAATTTAGAGCACTTCAGCTTTTGAGACCTAGAGATGAGAAGAGGCAGACAGGTGAACAAGACATAACTAATATCAGGGCGTCTTTCAGATGGAATTTTAAAGCAGAGCAAAGATGCTTTTGTGCAACTTCTTAAAACTGCTTTCTCCATTACTTCAATCAATAGCAAGTGTCAAATTGTTTTGCAGAGGTTTTTTTTTTTTTCTTTTTTTAGGCTCACTGGAATAACATGTTTTCTTTTTTTAGAAAGACATAAAAGGGTCTGAGAAAGCTGCTGCTTCGTTATCTCCAGGCTAATTCTGTGCTTGGCTCCTTCACTTCTCTCTGCTTCCCACTCTGCGTCCTCTGAAGCAGCACAGAATTTCACCTGCCTTGTTTGGTTGGTATTTATTTACGGGACAGGAAGCTTTCTCTGCAGCCAAGCCAGCCCTTTGGCCATCGGGACGGAGTGCAATTCCCGCTGGGAAGCCAGGGCCGTGCCGTGCACGGCCTCCTGCAGCGTGGGCTGCTGCCCACCTCCCCTCTCCAAGGCTGCAGGTGGTGCCACGGGGGACTGAGGCCCCAGGAGGACCCTCTGGGAGGTTCTCCCGTGCGCAGAGGGCTGCACTCAGTTTCTGCGGGCGCCAAGGGCCCCACGTCCCCAGAGCGCGGCGTGGCTGATGTCCTCGGTGCCGACTCGGGGCGCTGGGAGCTGCCGGCAGCATCGCACACTGCCCTCCTGCCCTGCCTCCCCCAAGGGGCACAGGGAGGGCAAAGCTTGAAATAGTCCTACACTGCAGCCCGTGGACAGGGCAAGCGCCATAAACACCTGTGCTGCGCAGCATGAGGCAGGGACGGGAACAGCCTGGGGAAATACCATTGGTAAGCGCCCCGGAGCGCAGGGCACAGCACTCTCCGCCGCGCCGCGACAAGGCTCCTACGCTCTTCGAGGCAGAGTCACTTGGAGGCTGAGCAGAGCGTGGCCTCCGGTTGTTGTCCCTCGTGTTCAGGGTCACAGGAATCGCAGATCTGCAGGCTGCTCTAGGTTGTCTCCAGAGCACAGGAGGAGCTTCCTCCAGCGCTTGCTGATGCCAGGAGAACAGGGGGTGCAGCTGGGGCCCCCGCAGTGCTCTGCTGCCCCAGGAGCTTCTGACCCCACAGCTGAAGCCTGTTCGTGCTGCCTGGACTACCCTAGATGAGGACACCACTGGGTTTGCAGGTTCATGATCCTCACTTGTTCATAATAACCGATTAATCTCATCTCGGCTGTTCTGTAGGGACGGAATAGCTGACATAAGATTTTTCCAGCCTTTGCAGTTGTTGCTAACAGCTGTATCAGCCAGAGATTAAGTATATAGTTATCTCCCACAGACTGACTTTTTTTTTTTTAATAACCATTTTGTTAGGCAAGTCTCTCCTGGTATTTTAAAAATTCATTTTAATCAATTTAAAATTAATAAAGAAACAGTGAAATCCTTAGGGTCTGAAAGCTCCAATCTCTGCCGTAGCAAGGTGATGAATCAGCTGCAGCCGGGCCCACCATGGTGCCTGCTTAGGGAATCGTCTGAGGAGCTGTTGCTGCAGCTGAATTAGGTCACTTGGTTGGCTCTGCGAAAGGAACCAACCATTTCCGCGAGTGGATCCTGTTTAGTTTCTTCTCTGAAAGAGCACTGCTGTGTTCGGGAGGTACAGCTTGTGGCTGTGTCTAACCACCCTACCTAGGCCCTTTCTTATGCCTTTATGACTAGAGGAGAATGAGCAGAACTGAGGACACAGCTGAAACGAACCTCGTGAGAGCAGGGGACGGGCTGCTGCCTCAGAGGTCTCCGAATCCTCCAGTGGGCACAGGGACTGCTCGAGGGCGGCCTACACACCTCCACCCTGACCACTGCCTCGGGCTCTTCCCAGGGCCAGGAGCAGAAACCAGGAATCCGGAATTTAGCACCAGTCCTCTGTGCTAACCTTTAGTTCATGTCTCCTCCCAAAACCAAGACCAAATTGCCCAAGCCCAACTCTTCACACAGAACACTCCTCCCCAAGCCAGGAATAGATCCCACGACTGCTCAGTCTCTAATCACTCGGGTCTAATTGCTATGTCACAACTGTAACAGGCAGCTCTCCAGGGGATTACACTAAGCCTCTGCTTTGTAAACGAATGCAGCATATGAAGAAAAGCAGTTCCCACCTCGGCTGCCTGGAGCTGGAGACACACACAGTTTCGCCGCTCGTGGCTTTGGGCCTCAGCAATACTGCAAATCTGCTTTGGTGCACCCAGCTGGGGCAGAGGTAGGGCTGAGGGCAGCTAGCATCCTTAGGCTGCAGGCAAGAAGGCCTGGGATGCCCTTTGGGATGCATTCCTGTGTCCTCTCCAGCTCCCTACACCCTGTGCCTGGGAACCAGCAGCTGCTGAGGTGTGCTAGCAGGGAACAAAGCAGGGAAAAGGCAGGAAAGCAGGGGAGCAGGAGCGGCCGCAGGTGAAGGGACGGGAAGCATTAACAGCAGGGCAGAAGCCCTCGGAACCTGCCCGCTACAGCGCTACTTGCAGCAGGGCATGGAGCCCCGGGCTGCTGCTTCCAGGAGGTTTCTAGGAAATGGCACCGGCAGCCCCAGCACAGAGCTGTTCTCTGAGGGCACGTGGCAGGTTTTGGGGCTGTGTGCTGAAGCGCGGGGCCCCCGGAGAGCTGGGCACGCTGCTCTTCCAGGAACGAACAGTCTGGAAGCAGACAGGCTGCCCATCGGCTGCAGCTATGCTGAAAAACACATCTGAATCAACACTGGCTTGCAGCACTCATCTAAAAACACCAGTGACCCACTTTGGAAAAAAACAAGCATAAAGTGCTCCACGCCAGCAGGCACCACCTCCTCATCCACCCTGCCGGTCTGCGGGTGGAAAGGACTCGCTGTGTATGAGAGCAGAGAACTCAGCTCCGCTTGCAGAGGAGGCCCCAGCGCTCCCCTAATACTGTTTAAGTGTAAAGCAGCTCGCCTAATTTCAGTTATTTCTCCCTTACATTAGAGCAGCAAGAGAACCTGACACAGCAAGTGTTTTCCCTCAGTGAGAGAGAAACGAGTCGTGCTCAGCCAGGCCTTAAAAAGGGGAAACAAAAAAGTCATAAAGAATTGCCTGCACTTTCTCTCTAAAGAAGCAGTTTCACTTCCCTTACAAGCAGTGGCTCCAAATAACAAGACGCTGTGAGTAACTAACTGAATGTTCTTTGGGCAGAGCTTGCAAAGGAGCTTATACATATTAAACAAGAAAGAAAGATCTACTGTCTATAACTTGCTCTTTATGAACAAACAAAAGGTTTGGGCTCAATCCATTTTAGGGCAAACTTTACAAGAGCCTTACACTGTAATTATTCAATAGAGAACAGAGTTCAGGTTATTTGTGAGGGGCTGCCCACCGAAAGCTTTTTTCTTTTAAGAAAATCAAATACTCTCTCTTTTCTTTGGCATTAGCACGATGGATCAGTAAAGATTTAGCAGCAGCAGCATTAACCTCTAAGAAACATATAAAACAACTGTTCCCTTGGCTAGATGAGCTGCTAGAGCAAGTGTTGCAGTCAGCACGGTCAGTGCTGGAGGTAGAAGGGAATTCCTCGTTAATACAGAAGATGCACAGGCCTTTGCATATTGCTAGTGCTGGTACTAAGGTGCTTTAGTTTCGTAGAATGTCCTCAGCCGGGATTGTCTGCTCCTCCACTATGGGTAACGCTGCAGCAGGGCAGCACTTAGACGTTTAGCATTCAGTTGTAGCCAGTACTTAGACGTTTAACTTCACAAATGGCATTTAAAGACTAGAGGAGCTGCTGCCTTTCTGTGCATTTGCCCCGAATCTGCTACGATCTTCACACAGGAGAAAGCAGAAGGTGCCACGTGGCGGCATGAGGGGCTCGGACAGCTCGAGGGGCTGCACAGGAAAGCCGAGAGCCCCGTCCCACAGGAGGCAGCCCGGGCAAACCCACCGGAGAGGGGCCGAGCTGAGCGCCGCCGGCCGAGAGGGGCAGCGCCGCCGAGCACACCCAGCCCGGCCAGCAAGCTCCAGCGCTGCCACCTTCTCCCAGGAACTCCCCTGCCTCTCCTGAGCGCTCTCCTGCCCGCTATCTACGTCAGACATCAGTCCCTCGCATTCAGGAAGGCTTCTGGTCTCCTCTGGAGGAGCAGTTGGACGAAAATCTTTCCCATTCACCTATTAAAGGTCAGCTACAACAATCAAGATTTGGGCTTGTGCTCTTATTTGCTCATTGATGAAAGATAAAGATGAATCAAAAATGGTTGATGATGTTTCATTTTTAAATTATACTTTTTTCATATTAAAAATTTAAGTCCTGATTCACCAGAAAGCTCCAAGATGAGTACAGACCCAAGTACATCAGTAAAAGCACAAATCTGTGAAGTTCATGTGAGAATTCAAAAAGATTTCCTCAAATGTTTCAAATAGCATACTTAACATCACTTAGGCAATCCTAAGAAAAGTAATTCTATTACTTAAAGAAACAACTTTTAAGCTGTTTAGCATATTAAAAGGAAGGGAAATGGGAAATGGCACAAAGGTAATTTCTTTGTTTTCTGCACATCACATCCAGCATCATTCTCCAGCTGAGACTCTGGATAAACTGCTGTGCATGTCACATGTGCAGGGCTCAGTCACTTCATTGCAAGATGATACAGTTGTTTTGCTTTTTAAAAACTTCCTGGATAAACAACATTTTAGATTAGCTCCTTTTCACCTATTTTCAAATGAAGCTTTTCTGTATTTTTCCCTTTCAGGTCCTTGCTTTACCTTCCTTACACAAAACCTCTGTGCTCTCCATAAATACACCATCGCATGCTTTGCTGTGGTCGCCCCGTTGCTCCCGCCTCATCCTATTCGTATAATCCTTCTGGTCAAAGCAAGGTCTCTGAAAAGATGTGCCTATAAGAAGATCAAAATTCAAGATCAGATTTGGTAGCAAAACATATTCAAAGCCTCAATGACAAAACTTGTTACCGATGTCACCATCTCAATTCCCAATTTCTGTTTTTTTCTGTTATCAAGATTGTGTCTGGGTAAAGCACAAAGCATCCACACATGGTCATAATCAAATAACAGTTGTTTTATTTCTTTTTTTTCCCCTTGGCCAATTAAACATAGCTTAGTGAGGAGAAAAAAAAAACAGTAATACTGAAAGAGAAGCAGCCTCAGCTTTAGGTCATAAGCTGCTTTCTAAGGTTTGGGTTGCCACAGTTACAATGGACCTAATTCTGTTGAAACATGAATGATTCCAGGCTCAGGAGCACTACCGTTACAAGGAACAGGACATGGCCAGAGGCAGCTAAAGAACTCAGCCATTTGCTCTTTCCACTTCTCATGCACCGCGCTGTCATCCTGCCAGACTGACAGCACAACAAAGAGGAAAGAAATCCACCCATGCTTTTTTAAGCAGAATTCACAGGCTGTGCAGGCCTCAAGAGTCTGATGCATGCAACCTAAAAAGAATCTGCTGCACAATTTAAATAGAACATAACAAGAATCAGATTTAGGAGAGCCTTCAGACTCAACTGTTAGTACGATAATATTGTTTCATTTAATCCCCTGTAGATACGGCAGGGCTTCCCTCCCAGCATAAGCAAACAGAAACTGCTCCAGACTGTTCCATTCGAGGTAGCAGCACCGTTCTGGACTGACACCAGCAGAGCTACGAGCTCTTCCGCTGCTGCTTTCCTTGATTTCATCAGCCTGATCCCTGCCAGGAGTGAGGATTATTTTCAATAGTTGTTTATTTTAACTTCCCATTACGGTCAGCTTGAATTTACAATATTTACAATTTGCAAAAATGCAAAGGCATTTTTTTTTCATGTAGTGATCTTCACATGTGAACTACCTCAAGAAGAATCTAATTAATTACATGGAAACATTTCCCAAATATGCTGCAGGAAAATACATGTTTCTTCCCCATTACTCTTACATTTCAAATATCGGTAACTGTGGATTTAGTCTTGCACAAAAGGATGGGTAAGGACAAAAAGATCACGTATCTTGGTTCTCCCAAAGGGAAGAGTGGCTTTCCAGCACCCAGCTGGGCTTGGGCAAGTGCAGGGTGCGGGGAAGGGAGAGGGAGGTGCTTTGAGCTCTGTGTTTAGCACTGGCGACGGCAGAGCTGGGGCTGGAGCCACGGGCTGTGCAGCCACAGTGAAGGGGACGCTCAAGGCACCATGCAGACGAGCTCCAAACGGAACCACAGCAACAGAAACAGCGCCTAACACCGACAGACCCGAGCAGTTCTACATCTAGAGCTTTCCAAAGGTAAGATTAAGTGGCAACTTGATTATTACCAAGTACACACAGCTTTAATGGGAGAAAATACTGAGTATTCGAAAGCTCCTTAATGTAGTGTTAGAAGCAAACAAGAAAGAGGGTGCAAAATGTTAGTACTGTAACATTAATAAAACAGTATATTCATTGAATCAATACTGGATTATTTCCTGAAAGACTGGCTTCTGTTTGACTGAAATATAACTGTTCAGTACAGGGATAACAGGGTGAAACGTCATCCCCGGTAATTTACAGATTGCATTTAACCATCTAGCAGTATCTCCTGATCTCACACGTTATGATTGCAGGGGACAGGTATGCTGAACACTACCCCGTTTCACAGACGGGACACCAAGGCCCACAGAGGCAGGTCCGAAGCGGGAAAAGCGGCTGCCGCTCCAGCCAGCGCTGCTTCTTCTACTCACATTAGCCAGGAAAGGGACTCACAAGTTACAGGCCCAGATCAGTTCCCAGGGAAGCCAACTCCTGTTTTCCTTTTTCCATAGTCCTCAGCCCTGCTCTGCTGGACACTTAACCTGCCCGAGTTTGGGGCCGGTGGGGAGTGGCCGTGCGGGCGCCGATGTGCTGCAGCCCTCGCACGGCCTGCGGTTCGAGGCCACAACCGTTACCGGGCCTGCGGCCTGTATCCAAACTAGTGGTTATTGCTACAAGTCCAGGCTTTTAAAAATGACTTTTAATATAAAACAGCAGCATGCAGAATACAATAAAGTAAAAGAACAGACAGGACTGTGCACAGCCTAACGCTCCTGCAGTCCATGGAGGCCGATGTAAGCGCTGCCGTCACCACATCCCAAACTGTCATTTGGGCACCTCAAACAGTAATGTTTTTATCTGTCCTAACAAAATCAAATCAAACAACAAACCTAAGCAAAACTTGGTGTAAGATATTCTTTGATTTATAAAAACCTTTCTTACCATGGTACCAATAATTAAAAACAAAAAAGCACCAAACAATCATATTTTATGAAATACCAAACAAAAAAATGATGAAAAGCAGCAGCTCTCCAAGCAGGCTTCATCATGAAACTCAATCCAGCAAGGCTCACACAGACATATTTTCAAATCAAACTTTATTGGAATGGATTACAGCAGGAAAGAACAGAACATGGGGGCTCCCTAAGCACCACACGCGAAACCACTTGCTTAAGGATGTCCTGCAGCACTTCCAGCACCGCTGGAAGAGGCGGGAAGGCTTAAGGCAGAGGCAATCCTGCCCCTGTGAAGGCTCTGAGAAACTCTAGGTCTGGAATAAGTCCCCAGGACGCAGAGGAGGCTTCAAGGCCTGGATCCTGCGGCCCGCGGAAGGGCCCAGCGAAAGCTGCAGCGGTGCCACAAGGACGCCGGAGCGCCGGCAACGGGCAAGAGCAGCAGATCAGCGCCCGGGGCCCCACGCAGCCCTCACCTTCCAGAACTTCACACCCTCTCACTCAACGTTCTCCTCCGTACCATTCTTCTGTGGCATGTTACAACTTCAGTTAAACATCTGTTTTACTGTCCTATCTGCAGACATCTACATCCTTCTCCATGCAAACAGAAATCTTCCCTACCCAAAACCTTAATGAAGAGGGTTCAAAGAAAGAGTATCAGGCACGTTTTCTTAATTAACATCTACTAAAGTATGGCATAAACTATGCTTTTATCAACAATTAAAAGCAGTACAACAAACCAGTGTTGTGTGTATATACATATATATATACATATATCTGTATAAATATGGTCCTGCTGCCATACTCTATGTAAACCAATCAGTCCTATGTCCCTGCAGAATCCTGCATTCCCTGGGCCAATTTCCTTTCTTTTGCTTGCCAAGATGCTATCCAAACCTCAGAGTTCCCAGCTATTTATTTGAATGTTTACATGAATTTAAAATCCAACTTCCACAGTTAGGAAAGGGGAAATATTTCCAAACCAGAGGTCAGAGGAAGCTTTGTAGGTAAATCCTATACCCCTCTTTGTAAACGAGGAGCATCTTCTCTTCCACTTGCAAGGAAACATGGAGAGTTGTCCAGCCACATTAATTGGTACGTGGGACAATGAGGAAAAGACCATC
>JAVCKT010006443.1:6250-17294 GCA_032273925.1 Rhynchotus rufescens
GGAGAAAGTAGCCAGAAGAGATCCAGTCAGCCAACAGGTTGTTAGACAGGCTATAAAGAGCCAGGCTTGAATTTAGACTGGCATTTATGCAGTAGCTGGATATACACCTTCCAGTGGAAATGCTAGTCAGAATGCCATAAGGCAAACCACTTAAAATATTCAGTGCTTTTAGGAAAATTTATTTTAATAAGACGTAATGCCCAGGGGTTCTGTGAATGACTTCTCTTTCTCCTTCAGAATACCCAGATGTGAAGTTAAGCTCAGCTAGCTGGCTTTCACGGGTAACTGTGGGATAGTAACATGCAAATCTGCACCAAATGATTCATTTTTCATACAAACATTTGGTTGGAGGGATGATGCGTGGCCAGGTTGCAAAAAGTCCTTAACAAATTCCATTTACTTGTTCCTGCTTGTACCCATGTGTAACTCTTTCTTCAGATAACCCCTATAACTCTAATATACCTACACATAGTCTAGGGTTTTTGTATAATGCTCATGTTTCCAGCTGTTCTTGTTACTTTCCACAAGTAGCAATCAGCTCTTTTGTAAGCATAAAGTCCTAATTTATTCTGCCTCACCCGCCCTTTAATTCCTCCTTGCTTTTCTTAGGCATTTGGCTTCTCTTCTGTCCCCCAAAACCAGCACAATAGTTGATTTTTGAGTTTACTGACTATACTGAAAACTCAGCTTCAGAGGAGGGTAATACTTCTTGGTGAAGCAGAAGACCTTTTTAAAACAGCTCTTCAAAAATTAAAGCTGACAGCTTTTGTGAAGCAGAGACATCACTTGGAAATGAGTGGGCTTAATTTCCACATTTTGGTGCTCCAGCTTGTCTATCGCAATTTGGGTATGAGTTTGATCTTCTCAAAGCTCCATTTTCCAGTACACAAACTGTATGCCAAATAATAATAACAATGATAACAGTAGGCAGCCTCTTCTTCCCAGGAGGGCTGTGGCTTCCCATGATACCAGTAATTTTTTGCTAGCGATCATTTGGCTGGTGCACAACTCAGCTTGCTCAGAAAGGCTCTTCAGTACCCACAACACTTCAGAGATGGCCCTTGCATCTGTGTTTTAGACTCCTATTCACATTTTTAAGCAGATAGCAACAAATCCTGTGTAGCTAGAAGAGGAATGCATGTTCTCCTGAGTGGTGCTGGGCATCTACTGTTTTCCCCCTGCAATGGTTTATCTGCCCAGGTTGCAGAAGGTGCCTGTGGAACCTCTGGGCTCCTTTAGGGTGAATCATTATGCCATTCAAATTCTGATGTATTCTGGCCAAGAGAGGCAGCAGGAGGCAGCTGCAGGGAAGCAAACCGTGTTTTCTCTTATTCTGCACTGGACTAATCTAAGGAGAGCTCAGAGATGCTCTGAACATCAGCAGTGTTGGGACGGATAAGCCTTCAGGGTCACAGAGAGCTATCTAGCTCCTGCATCCCCCACATCAATGATTCAAATCACTCCTGAAAGAGCATTTTCTCGCTGCTAAAGTGCGTGGTAACCAGTTCCAAAAAGCTGCAGTGAGGATTCTCACTTCTCTGCCCTAGAAATCACATTTGGCCACATTATGAAAGGGAGCTGATGTTTTTACTATAGTGCTCTGAATACTTCACATACAGTATACAATGAGTGGTATTAGCATTACTGAAAACATCTATTTTTTTCTGTCTTTTCATGATTGTTTTACTTTGAATAGACTTCAAATCTGCCATTAAGAGCATTCTGTTGAAGTCCTTGGTGCATTATAATGGTGTTGCAGATGTGCTCTTTTGTGCTGCCTGGTTTGGTTTTTAGGCTTTTGGGACGCTTTGGGATTGGGCTATCTTCAGTCTTTGCTGGTGGGCAGTCTGTCCATCTGAAAGTGCTGTTCATGCTGTTTAACAGTCTTAGGTTATCCACAAATGAGAATATTTCATACACAGGGAATTTAACTCTCAAATCAGGCTAGAGCAAGAAAAGGAAGTCACAGCAGAGGCAAAAAGCAGGGTATCTATCCCACAATATCATGTTATTTTCACTGGCCATTTGAACAGAGATGATTATAAGCTGTGAAATACCTGTTTTAAGATGTATTTGCCATTTGTTTCCTCCTCCTGTTTTACCACATAGAAATCTCATAATGCAGGGTTTGGGGCTGTTTGATTTATGCAATGATTATTGGTAGTCTTGTTCATGCCCTGTCAATTTGGACTATTCTCCTTTAAAAACTCAGTTTTTAAAGTTACATTCGGAGTGCAGAAACAACTCAACAACCTGTACACAAGTCATCCTTCCAAACTGAGCTGTGGTTGCTAAACTGACAAAACACCAAACCATCTCAATTGCTTTTCATTAGCAGTGATTTGTACCGTTCATATAGGTCTGGCGGGTGCCAGGACTGTGATGGAAGATGCAGGGAATACCTATGCAGAGGGAATTCCCTAAATGGCAGAGCAGTCAGTTGCTTTAGTGCTCTCCGGATGGTCAGCAAGCCAGATTTCCAGCTGCTCTAAATCCACATCGCTCCAATAAAGTCAGCACTGATTTATACCAGCCTGGGGACCTGCTCTGGCGTGTTCACAGTCTGATGCCCTGCTCCTTTCTGTAGAAATAAGGTCATCTCTGAAAGAGCAGGGAGTTAAAGCACTTCAGGTCACTCCAATTCAAAGGAAAAGTGACCCTTTCCATTGCCATAATGCAGATTTAAGATTCTGTAGATGGCTATCATAGAAAATGAGAATGGCTGTGTGGTTTATTCCCCTAGCTCCTCTAAAGGCAGATGCTAAGCATCATTAAAGTGGATTATGGAAGGTAAAAGTAAACATCCTATTAACAAGTTCAGGATTGGTATATGACCTCATTTCCATGTTTCTCTTTTTTATCTCACACTTGAATGTCATCAGCCTGGGCATTATACGAGATCACATTTTCACGTTTTTCCAAGAAAAGAACATTTCAGAGCAGAAGTTTATCAAGCTTCCTGAATGCATTCTTAAAATTCTTAGTAGTTGAATTCATTCTCAGATCACTGCTTGTTTTTCAAAGAACGTGTAAGAGAATTTGCTGAGTCAGTCTTTCAGATAGGATGAATTCAGCCCCTTTTCAGTATACTTTATGATATAGACTTTCATTACATGCTGATTTAGTATTTAGTCCATAGCATCCTTTGTTCATTCAGCACAAGAACTGCTCTGACTATATATCAGGTTGCACAGTAGAGGAGGCAACAGTTGCCTCACGTTTGTCCAAAGCTGCAAAGCACGTGAGGCAGCAAGTTGTAGGGAAGGGGAGGAAACGGGGAGAAATTAAGCAGTGGAGAGTCACATAGAAAGAAATCCTGGCCCCGTGTTTCTTTGCAATGCTGCCCATCTTACTAAGCCAGCTTTTCCACAAAGGGTCACATCTTTTAGCTTTTCAAGCACCTTGCTTGAAACTGCGCGGCTCTTCAGCAGAAATGCTGAGCACCGCAGATGAAGGGAATGGTTAGAGTGAAGTGAGGCTCTTAACAGTAATCAAATAGTCTGAAAAGGCAGGTCCTTAACACCTGAAACTAGACATGGACACCAGACAAGCAATGCCCTTCTTGTATTACAAATGCCTTGCAGTTAACTCAGGTTGCCATATAATAATCTCTGTGCATGGTATAGTGGCAACCAACAGCACTGGTGATTGATTAAACACTTCAGATGCCTTCCAGAGTTTAATTAATCTTAGCAGCTCTTTATTGCTTTCTGGGCTACAAAGCAATAGAGATCATTGCCATTTTAGAGAAAAAGACAGTAACTTCTTTCTGTGTCGGTCATGGATTTTTTTCCTCCTTTGGAAAGTTTTTCGAGGCACATGAGCAGAAAGTTAACTTGGTTCTGAGTTTCAGCTACTGGTAGAACACAATTTCTCATGCTTAGGATGAATAACTAGGAAGAAGCACTAGAGCTTTGTTAGGAGCTTCCTAGTCAGGATCTCCAGCAAACTTTCTAGGGTTTCATTTTCAGAGACCCTCTTCTGCCTACAGCTGCAGTTCCCTTCCTGTTTGATAGGATTCTTTCTAGGTTCCCATTTTATAATTTTCTCCTTTTCTTTACTCATTTCTAAGGAGTTTCCTTTAAGAGGAAAAACTGTAATCAACTTCTGCATTTTCACGATGTAGATTCCCTCACATTTGGAATTAATTGTTTTGACATCATTGCGAACATTCCCCTATTTCTATTTACCTATAAGTTCATTGTGGGGGTACATTTATTACTCCTGGTGATTTTTTTCTTTTAACTTCTTGTCCAGTGGCCTTAGAAGATTTTTTGCTACAGAAATCCTTTGGGGAACTGACCTCATTTCTCAGCCTGCCTCCCCAATCCCATTTCCTGGCAGAATTACAGTGCTTGCTTACCAGGAAAGTAATATCTGGACACTATCAGAGAGACAGAAGGATATTCTGCAGTTTTAATGCAATCCATCCAGACGACTGGTCACATCCTCTGTTTTCTCCTCAGGGGGCTGTACTGGCTTCTCCCTATTTTTACTTAGCACTTGCAAAGCTCTCTTTTCTCCCAGGACCTTGGGTCACTTTGCAGTTAATGCAACAGTAGAAAACAATGACAAGAGAAGAGGATTACCTGCTACTTACTTTACAAAAGTCCTGAGTTCTAGGCTCACTTTTGATTGAATTTTTGGTTTCGTACAAAAAAAAATGCCACACCAGCAGGAGGGGGATTAGCATTGGGTAGTAATACACTTTGCACTTCAAAATCATTTTGCATCTGGAGCTCTCAAGGGGTGAAGGGTGACTAGAGCTCCCCACACCTCCGTAGGAAGGAGATTGTTTCACACTATAAATACACATGAACTGCTGGCAGAATAAAATTAGTACCTATCACAGAGCTGTGTTATTCTTTTCCCCAGTGATTTTTATCGCAGTCATGAGAACACCATTGTAATGTGCCATTTACTTTTCTTCTGGCTTTTCTTAGGAGTGCGGAATATGAACGTATGGTTTATACAACCCATCAAAGAGTCACTTGCAGTATGAAGTTAACCTTTTAAAGATTCAGTATTCCGATTATTTACCATTCCACCTGTTCCTCTTGCATTTTCAAGGCAGCCAGAGAACAGGAGTGACCAGACAGTCAGACTGAAGAATCATGAAAAGGTCATATTAGAAAATGTATAATGTATTTAGTGCATATTATGTTGCTGTCTCTTACAGACTTTATGGGGGATTAAAAACCTCCTTCTTATGACAGAGATCATAATAAGACCTGAAAATGTCACAACATAAATTGATTTTATGTTAATGATTGTAGCAAAAACGAGGAATGGTTCAAGTATTACTTCCTGGGGGAAGCCGAGCATCACGATCTTCTCCCCGTTGCGTTGCTTCATGCTCAGCATTCGGGGCCCAGTCCCCATGCAGGCTGGAGGCTGCATGTGCCCCCCATAGGAACCAGTGCTCCTCTTACCATGGGCCCAGAGCCATCACAGTTCCTGGGAGGAAGCAAGAGCACCGGTCTATACATTTTAGGAAGCCTTCATTACTCTTAAGCATACTTTCACCAGCACATCTCCTTCTAATGTGAAGAACAAGCAAAGCAAACCCAAATTTACCTGTTCTGTGCTTCCTAAAATTTTTTTGAGGGAGAAAACTTTTTCTCTCCCATTTCCATCTCTTCTTGTAGTCTTCTAGTTGGAGAAAACCCCAAAGTGAGTCAAGTTTAGACTTTATTTCGAAGCAGAATGTAAGCCTGTGCTCCCCTCTGTGTGCATGCTGGATTACGTTACCTGCAGCCTTACTAAGTTGCCTACACTATTCATTATGGACCCTGTTGACTATAACAAGAAGTAGATGTTGAATTAGGCCAGGCATAAGAACAAAATAGCACATAGCAATATAGGTTATATAGGCTACTCACTTTCCTGAATGACCTTAAGATATGTGTGTAATACCAGATGGTCAACAGTTTTGAAAAGTAAGCTTGTAAAAACCAGTGGATTTCAAGGTAACTTATCTCTCTCTTAGAAATACTAGTGCTCCAAATTTTACCCTTTCATACTCTTCTCAGAAGGATATTGTAACATGTTTTCCAGGAATGGCACGCTAGTGTTTTAGATGTCTCCTAGGTATGGAGATAAGAAGCAAAAGATGAATATCAGTGTGGTCTAATTCTAAACAAGAGATCAAGATATTTTCCCCAAAGCACTTTCTAATCACTTATTGCGCTAACTTGCTCTGAATGACGTGAGAATATAGCATCCCCTTGGGTTTATCTGTGCATGGAATCATTCCTGGAGGAAGCAGATGTGTCTACTTCTGTCCATAAATAACCTCGTACATAGACAAGCACTTACTGATACTCTACAAGGATTTTGTAAAGAGGCAGTAAAATGAAAACATAGATTTGAAGAAAAGATGGTTTTTAAAAGCTCAGCAATAAATGACATACTTAAGGGTTTGACAGATATTTGCCAGGAGACAAATAAATAGGAGTAAAAAGATAGCAGTGAATGGAAGCTTTTTCTGAGATTGGTTGCTTATGTGAAAAAAAAATAAAAAAAATCACAATACAAATAAGGGTAAAGTAAGCAGACTCCAGCATTAGGTAGCTGTTTTATTATCAAATTTTCATGAAGGAAATTGAAAGTCACCAGAGTTAGAACTTTGGAAATGGAAAATGTTGTAATTACATGAGAATTTCCAAATTAGGAAGTTTTGTCTTTCCATATTTTTTTTTTTTTTTTAGCTACCACAGCTTTGGGAGTCTAAATAAAGGAGGAGATGCAGGGCTTCGGTCTTCTTCCCTAGGAGCTGTTAATATTATGCATCCTGATGTAGCTGACTATTTTACTAGGAAGATCAGTGAAAGAATTGAGCAGATTTGAGACAATATGTGGCCTAGCAATAAAATGCAAGGAAAGTGTGAGTCCGCTCACGCTGTCGTGGCTGGTACGTCCCCAGCCACCCTTGGTGCTCTCACTTGCACGTGCTCTGCCTCTGCTCCGTCCCCTCTCTCCTCCACATTGCTCTATAATCTTTGTTCTGTATTATTCTTAATACTTAGTTATTCTTAAAACTTAAGTACTACATGAAATAATAATATTCCTGTTATTATAAACAGTCACATATATATGCACAGAGGATGCTCAGCTCAGCAGTAGGAGCTGAGTTCCAAAAGTTCTTTTCCCCAGAGGAAGGATTCTCCTAAGGTAAAAACATCTTTACCTGGCTTCAGCTTAAAATCTACTGCCTTTTTATCTGGCTCTTAGTGATTTTAATTCAAGCATTTGCTGGCATGTGTAAAGTGGTTTCCATCAGTTTCTCCTCATTATCTGTACAGCCCTGTGAGTAATTTGTGCTGTCTCTGAAAATGTTGGTGTTCATTTTTTGTTAGGCAAGATTTTAACAGATGATTTTTACTCTGAATTTCACAGACCGATAAGCGCGATAAAAGGGTAACTTTTCCAAAAAAGGCTAGTCCTTTTGAACTTGCAAGCCCATTTGACAAGTAAACAGGGCTTTTGATTTATAATATCCTGTGTGGAACATACTGTGATTAGACTCCTAATGATGAAATATTGCCATTAGTACACGAGGAAGATAGCCAGAAATTTTATTTAAAATCAGAACAAACAGAATGCCTGCCCACATCATGACATTTGATGCAAGACTTACTTTCACCTAATCTAATTTATTTCAATGAATGGCAAATGAAATAAATGACATACATAACATTTTGATTTGAACCTCTAACCTTCTTTCCTTGAAAATCTCTGTATTTTTCCATTAAGAAGTTTATACTCTGGATGGAAGAAAATGGATTAACATGCCACCAGTCAGCAATCTGTGCATGTAGATCCCTTCTGCTTGTAATTGTTATTAAACTGGTTCACTGCACTCTGCATAAAGCGTTAAGTCTCTTGGTAGGGAAGCGTAGAGACCTCTGTTTATTCTGAGGAACTTGTGAACTACTGTAATTCATTTCAGATTTATAGTTTCACCGTCCTTAAATTGATGTAGTTTTTACAAGGAAATGAACAGCCAATTTTTTTTTTTAAACAAACTGATGCAATTTAATGCTTATAGGATTTATCTGCCTTTGGATCAGCAGCATAACACAATTTTAATTACACCTGCCACACTTGGCTGCATTCTCTCATTCTGTAGCAAAGTCTTATCAGAATAAAGGACCCCAAAATGTGTCGGGCTCTGCTGAGCCTAAAGTCACAAAGTTTGCATTCTCAGCGTTTAAAAAAAAAAAAAAAAGGCCCATCATTTACACTTCTGTTTCAGAGAGAAGTGATGCTTATTATTATATACAGAATTAATGGAAAATACAATCTACTAAGTGCCAGTATGGTTAGGAAATCAACTGCAAAGCTTTCTACAAAGGGTGATTAGAGAAAAAGGAAGCGTTGATGCAGGTCAGGAGCATTGTATTGAAATAATTATTGCCAATTGTTCGTTAATGTATCAATCCATGGCTAAGTGGGTTTTACTGCTGTCTTTCCAGCGCAGCTACAGTTCCCTGGTGATATTACTTTGTATTAAGGCACTCTTACTCAGCCTTGGAGGTTTCTGCATATTCAGATAGGAGTTCTTTGCAGTTTTTTTTTGTTGATGCATCTAAGGAACTCTGTTATTGTTCAGACCTGTTGAATCCATAAGCGAAACAAGAGGAGCAGAGCACTTAGAGACTTGTTTCTGGGTGTTTTGTGCCTAAATTTGTTAGTACCATGCTTAAAGCACTGTTTACTTCATTATTGTTATCTTTAACTACTAACCAATGGTAGTAATTTGTCATTCCCAAGTTTTGATGGTAGAAGTAGCATGGAAGCTTTTCTAAGGACGGATAAACCAAGCACAGTGGGCTGCACATTGTATCCTGCACAGTCTCTCAGTTAGATAAATCTGGAATAATTTCACTGGTACCCCTAGATTTGTTTGAGATTTATAATGAAGTGAATAACGCCATGAATTTTAGATTTTTCCCTTTAACCTCATCAGCAGCATCTCAAGTAGTGGATTTTCTTCTGTCACTCTGCCAGTTTGCTTCACTCATTCTCTTACCCTTAAAAATATATTTTAACTGTCTGGAAGAGGTTGTGTAGCTCTCTATTTTAAGATATAGTTTTCTTTTGGTTTTTTTTGTTTTTTTGTTTTTTTTCTTCATATAATATATGAAGTTAATATTTGCTATGCCCATTTTTTGTAAGCAGAAAAAAGAAGGTTTCTGGGAAAAATTCTACAACCCAGGTATATAGAGATGGAACAATGGCAGAACTAAGTGAAAATGAGACAGCAGTGGGCAGCAGTATGTATGGTCTTCTAGTCAGTCCATCAGTGCCAAGTCACTGTCATGCACTTGGCTGGTTTTGAGTGGGCATCATGGTAAAGTCGAGCTTTAAGCAGGACTGAGGCCTGACTTTGCATGTCTTGACAGGGAGTTCCCGATGGGTACGAGGAGGAAAACTGAAGATTCTAGTTTGTGAGTTTAATGGCTGAGAAGTAACAGCTGTAATCATTAGTAGAGAAAAGCCAGTGATGACTTAGCAGAGGTATGATTAGAAGTAAAGTAGAGATAAACCATTAAAGGGCCCTGGAGACTCACAGCTTGTGTTTGATGCAAGGGAGGCTGCGAGAAGGTACAGGCAGGCCAGGGTGGCATGGTCAGTGTGAGGAGAGGACAGCGTGGTTGCAAAAGTTCTTTTCAGCTGTGTTTTGTTGAGGGTTTTCAGAAAGTTGAAGCAGAACTGAAGTTTAAGCCCTGTTTCAAGGAGGCTGGAAAAGGAGTGGTACCCACACCATCACTAAAGAAGGGGTCTGAGGTTAGGGAGGAAAGACAGAGATCTGTCCTGCCTATGGAGCTGTTAAGCTGGCAGGTTGACCTGTGTGAGGAGACATGGAGGAAAAAAGTAAATTTGAAGGGAAGCCATCAATCCAGAGTGGAATAACTGATGATGTCTTACCTGTGCACACTGGAAGGCAAACCACGTCCTCTTTGTGGAGGACAGGAGATGGGAGAGCACAGGGGACCTCTTCCATATGGCATAAACGGGCCATGCAGAGAACAGAGGCAGTAAAACATGCAGGAGGCAGAGCCATGGGAGAGCAAGAGGTCCAAGAGAACCATCCCAAAGGTAGCACAGAGTGGAAGAAATAGAGCAATCATCAGCCATAGCCAGGAGCAGGCTGTGGGGAATGAACGAGTTGGCTCTAGCAACGGGCAGAGATGGAGATAGCTGCAGGGAGGCTAATTCCTGTAGTAAAGAGCTTTTATCCAACTGCACTTTTACAAATTTATTCTGATGACAGGGACAATGACATAATTGGGAGCATCTGGCATTTGCACAAGCAGCACAGCTAACAAAAGATACGTGCTTTTTTAATTCAGTAAAATATGCCAAACTGCTTGAAAGTAAAATGATGGCAACAGCAAGGGGAGAGAAAAGTGGGTGTCATTTCTATTTTCTGAACAAGTAGAATAATGATCCTTTGAATTCGACATGGCAGCTATTGAATTTCTTATTTTGAGGTGGCCCAAAATTTGAGGACATGCAACAAATGCAGCTCCTACAAAATCAGCAGGGTGAAATGCAAGCTCCTGGGAACCTGATTAACTGAATTGCCTTTGTGGAAAAAAAAATATTATAGATAGTTTGCCAAAAAATCAATTGCATTTAAAGTGAGGAAACTGCAATTTCATGTTGGGGAGCGGGTTGGGTCCATAACTGAGTCACCAGGTTCCTCTGCCCAACCCTGCCAGGCTTTGCTGTTCCCACCACGCATGGAAACCCATATGAGATGTCTCTCTTGGCTGCAGCAAATCCACACTTAGAGCCATTGCTCCCAGTGACTGAGGACATCCAACCTGAAGCACCTCCGTAGCAGCTGTAAGAAATCCCTTAGAAAGGTGCTTTATGCTGCTACCTTGTGCCTGCTCATGGTAAATACAGCAGTGCTTGAGTTCAGGTCTCATGGGTTTCCTCTGAAGTAGTAAAATATATAGACTTGTTTTTGTGAAATAAGGACACCTGAGATTTTTTTTTATTTTAAGTTACTTCTGAAATGCTGTTAAAC
>JAVCKT010006449.1:0-14666 GCA_032273925.1 Rhynchotus rufescens
ATATTGACTCAATCAGAAACAGACGAGGCAAATCAAAATTAGACCCTTTTTGAGGGAAATGATGAAATCGAGATTTTATCAAGCAGAAGATCAAGCTGGTCCTCAATCCCTTCCTCGTTTTTGAGTGCACGCCTTTTCTGCCAGTCATTTCTTCCACTGGGGTCGCAGGTCATATTGTCTCAATGTGTTCTCCTTGAAACGTCTTTATTAATACCACGGAGTCGTTAGCTCCTCTTGAGTCGCATGGCTGGCAGGGAGGCCGGAGCGGGGTGCTCACTGGGTGCCCGGCCTTTGGCGGGTGCCATGAGGACCCCAGGGGCTAGGCCCATGGTCAGGAAGGTGCCGGGGCGCTCGGAAGCAGCCCTGGTCCCTTGGTGTGAACCCCAGCAGTGCCCCACGCTGCTGCCGCGAAGCCAGCGCCCGACTGCAGACCCTGTGTGGTGTGTTTGCTGCTCTGACGCTGCCTTTCAGCTCTCGGGGGAGGGAGTTCACTTAAATTAACGTCCGTGTGACTGATCACTGTCTTGGTGCGTACTTCTCAGAGGCTTCGGTACGGGGGAACATGCAGAGTGTCCATCAGTTCTGAGGCTTATTTCTCCCAGCTTTGAGATTTTTATGTAAATGTATTTGGCTGCGCTTTCTAATCATTCTAGGACGTTTATTTAGCCCCTGTCCCCATGCCAAATCCTTTTTATCCTCTCCCTTCCGAATACACTAGGTAGGTGCGCGGCTGCCGAGCCCCCGGCGTCGCCCCGCCTGCCCTTCGGCTGCTTTCTCCATAGCCCCCATGGCTGCATAATTCAAAACGTTGCTAAACTGACATCGTGTTTCTGCAGGGCTCCCTCATAAATCCGGCAGACTTAGAGGAAGTAATTGCTCCATCTTTGGCTCCAGATAACTTCTGACACCATGTAATGTTTTATAAACACTCAAGAGGCAGGTTTTTCAGGAGAGAAGACACCCGCTGACTGTTATTAAGTACGGGAGGAGTCAGCTCTGCCTGAGTTTACTCAGGCATTTGGAAGCTGCTGAAGCTTCGCCTTGGTAAAACCAAGATTCTGCTTTTTGACAGTCACAGGACGCTCTTGGCAGCTTAACATTGTCTGTCACGTTGGTGCCAGAATTTGGGTTTCGCTTCTTGGCGATGTTTGTGCCTGCGACGCGATGCCTCGTCCTCCCCAGCAGCTCCGTGTCCCTGCACGCCCGGCCTCGCTTCCTCTTTGGTCACAGCTCAGAAATAGGACGAGGTGACGAGCCACAGTGCCCAAGTTAAACCGTATGTGAAGGACAGGTTAGCTCATGGGCACAGAGAGTGCCCAAGCCTTCGTACAGAATGTGCTTTTGTGTGGACAGAGCTACATAAAAAACACACTGAAGAAAAATCCCAAGCAAGTGAGAATGCAGTTACCAAAATTATATTTATTTTGTTGGCTCAGCAGAATGCTGCCACGAAAATATTGAGGGAGATCAAAGAGCGAAACTAAATAAAACTGTAGTAACTGGTGAGTCCGGCTTCTTCCTTATAAACTAGTCAGGTGGGATAGAAACAAGTTTTCAAGCTCTTTGGTAATCATGGTTGAAATAACTAGCTCCAGAGCGCACACAAGGAGAGGCAGGTTTTGGCTCTGTCCTAACTAACACGGACAAGTTGGCTCAAAGTGTAACCGTAGCTGAACTATTGAGCAACAGGGGTTACAGCGGGCAGCGCTGCACTTTGCTTGAAAGCAGAGCTTCCTCTTGCTTTAGGAACACATGGAAGCGTCGGAGAAACTGATGATTTTCGACTACTTTTAGGAAATGGGCAAATGAGATCTGACAGAATAGAGGTATCAAAAATAACGAATGTAAGACAAAAGGTGCATCAGGGAATTCTCAGACACCCTTCATCATAACACAACCAAAAGCCATGCAAGAAGTGGAAATACAGAGCTGTAAATTGATCAAAGGATTTTTTCTGGCAAGTTGTTTGCAGTCAGAGGAGTAGCAGCCTCTGCTCCATCCGATTGCAGTGCCATGTCTCGCTTGCACAACATCTCAGCAGTGAGGGAAGTTGCTCAGGCTTTATACTTAAAAACATGTTTTTTCTTTTTTTCCAACCCATGTGGAAAAAGTGGAGCAAAATATTACTGACACCTTATTATTGAAGACGGGACAATTAAATGCGGAGAAACAGGTTGGGAGCTTATCTACACTGATATTAACTAGGATAAAAATCTTAAGAGATTTAAATACTTATGATTCACAGCATGTGTAAGTACTCACTGACAAGACTTAAGGAAACCCTTTGCTTCGGGGCAGGCTTTTCCATAATCAAGCATTGTGGGTCCCTTCCCTCCGCTCCAGGACAGCAGGTGCAGGGAGCACTGGAGCCTCTGGAGGGGCAGGTCCCACCGTGGGCAGAGGTGACGCTGGTGCCTGGCACCCTCTGAGCTGCCCAGTGCTGATATTGAGTCGCTTTTTGCTTTTGAACTCGCACTAGCATTTTTGTCTATTTGTTTGTTTCCAGTCTATTTCCTTTTCACCATCTTGAGCTCCCTCCTTAGCATCCTGGTTGAAAGTTTTCCAGCGTTTTTGTGCGGATCGGAAGTTGACCTGATGCTACTAATCAGCTGATAACTGGTGTGAGCAGGAGTGTTTGGGCACGTGGGAGGCTGGGGACTGCACAGAATGTGATTTTGGGAGGCATCCCTCAGCTTGTTTCTGCGCGTTAGGAAATTGCTTACCGTGATCTACAGCTGACCCCGGGCAGGGTCTTGCCTCGGTGGGAATCGCCCGCTTGCAGACCAGCAGAGCTGCCCGTGGGATGGCAGGGAAGCGGGTGCAGCTGCACACAGGGCAGCAGTGAAATCCGTCAGCTCCAGCCCACGTGCCATGAGAGCAAGCAAGCAAGTGCCTGCCAGGCTGCTGCTTCCCTGCTGCAGGAGTTGTGCTTGGGGAGGAAACGCTCTGGGAGAGATGCAGGAGAGCACAGAAGGAGCAAGACAGGGCGGACAGCGTGGGTGCTGTGTCCTGGGCGTCCCTGGAGAGCAGCTCCGCGCGCTCTCCCCAGACCAGAGCAGCGTCCACAAAAGCAATGTGATCTATAATGAGTCTCCTGTATCACATTACAGCTTAAAATCTACTCCCTCTTCTGTTGACAGATCTTTCTGAGCCTCCCACTGGAAATACTGAAGTCTGCAGTTAAAATGGAAATATGTTTAAGAAAAATCCTTTTGTCTGTATTTTCCTTGGCTAGAGGCTAAAGTGAGTTCGATATGTAACTCTGGTGCAATAGGGAGGCTTCAAGGAAGAAAAGTACAGGCAATCTGTGTGTGTGTGTGTGTGTAGATGGAAATATCACTAGCAGAGCTGCGCTGCAGAATAAATTGAAAGGTTTATAATGGGTTTCTGTCAAGAGGTTGCATAATGGTTAGAAAGGAGATGCACAGTTCAGATTCATGGTTCAAGTCGAGAAATGGCAGCAGATGGAAAACTATTGATTTGTATTAGTGACATTAGAAAAATAAAGGCAATAATTGAGCTGCTTCAGCTAGTTTCATGCTAAAAGAAGTGTTTGTATTATTATAATTGCTGCTGCTCGTGAGTTTCAGGGTGACTGCAGTAGAGAGCCGTATTTCAACCAGCGATCTGCATCTTTGAGTAAGCCGTGCCAAATCATTTAATTTTAATAGCCAGTGACACTGAATTCAGTAACAGTACTTTGTATTCAGACATTGTAACTGACAGGAGAATTTCACCTTAAATGAGAAATAAAACAAAAAAAATCTATATTTGTACTGGATTTTCCCTAGCAGCACAATTTTGCTCAGCACTGGACGATGGAAAAGATAACGAAGATGCAGTTCTGCCCTCCTATATATGTTGATCGTTATATACCAGCTGTGCCCCCAGATGACTTAAAAATCATGGTGAGATCTCTCCAGTTTACATTACTGGAATAATGGTGCTTTTATGAAATGGGGAGTTACTGGAGCAGAGCATCCCAAATGCACCTTTGTTCCCAGTTAATATCTTTAATGGGCTTGAAAAGGCACAAAAATCACTTCCACAGGGATTTATCCTCTTGCTGAGGGAGTTTGTTTCTGGTCACTTAGAGGGAAGTGTCTGCCCCTTAGTGCTGCAAGTGCAGAGCGAGGCCTGACATAGGGTTTGTAAGTGGCCTGTGTGGGGCTGCCTCTCGGCTGAGGGTTTTGCCAGTGCTTGTGACAGGCCCCAGTCTCCCCATCATGGAAATTGGGGTCCTCAACCCTGCTGTACCCGTCTGCCCGGGCAGCCAGGTCTGTGTGGGGAGAAGGGAGAGCAGCCGTGGCTCGTTTGGTGTGTGCTGGGAACGCAGCTAGGGCAGGAATCTGAAATGGGAATTTCTTCTGTACCAGCCAGCTGAGGCATGACCTGTGAAAGCCGAACACCAGGTATCACCATTGTCCCAAACCACACGTTCTCATCACCCTCTTCACAGCCGCTTGTCTGTGAAACGTTCCCTCCTCGAGCTGGGTTTCGGCACAGCGCGAGGGGCCGCTCCACGGTGGAAGCGGCCACGTGTCTATACGTGTCTATATGTGTGCTCGGAGCCAGGCCTGCAGCCCGGCCCCTGTGTGCTGGAGAATCAGGCTTGACCACGATGTGATCCCTGGCACGCGGGCCGTGCTCCGCTGCTCTTCCCTCTGCCCTTGCGAGTGACAGTGTGAAGCGGAGAGGTGGCTGGGGCTGCTGAGGGGACCGTGGCGCCTTCCTCAAGGAGTGCTAATGCTGGCTGCAGCGGGAGCAGATGGGATTTGTAGGAACCTCGAGCTCCATCTGTTCACAATAGCTGAGCCCCAGATCCAGGGCGCAGCTGAAGTCCACGGTGAGCCCAGCGCTGTCAGCTGGAGGTGAGGAGCAAGTGGGTCAGAGCAGCGAGATTAGAAAGCAGAAGGGGGGGAACTTCTAGAAAATGATGGAAAACAGTTTTCACCACTAATATAAATGCAGGAGAGGTGAAACAGCTGGCAAGGACTGCTCTAAATGTGACCAGTTATCCTCTCACCAGCGTTATTCTACCTTTAAGTTGCCTGCAGTTGTGGCAGGGCTGCACAAATCAGGCAGCTGGCTGCCCGTACAACCTTTTACTTAGTGGGTGGAGCTGGCAGAGCCGCGTTCGTAACCTCAGAAGCCTGAATAACCCAGATTCGAAACCCATGGTGCCTGCCAGCCAATGCGAGGAACGTGTAATTAGAGCAGCTCCGACTACTCCTATTGAAGCAGCTCTTGCAGCTTCTTTTTCGTTCTGATAACAGCAATGTTGCTGCAGCTGCACTAATTGCCCTAGTAGTCTTCCGAGGGCTCAGTCCTGCAGTCGCTCGGTACGCACAGTTCCTGCCGAGCGTGCGGCTTGGAAAACCACGGTGCTACCGGTACCAGCAAGAGCAGGGAGCGGCGGTAGCTGGTGTTCAGCAGGTTTTGTTCCCCGGGAGCTAGAGGGAACGTTTTCACATGTGATCGATACGTTTCCTCGCTCTAATCTCCGGAGGTAAACATGTGTTTGCATCCATGAGGATCTTAGGCTTGTTAGTGCTTGTGAGCTCAGCTGTGACTTTCAGGAGCAGTCTCTTGTGTTCCCGCTGAAGAGCTCCCGTATCCAGATCATATCCCCCTGCTGATTAACTCACTAGCTCATGTAGGGGTAGCAGAAGCCAAGGTTTCCTTTTTCCTCTACTACCTTTGACTTGCTTGGTGTTCTTCAGGTTAGTTGTGGGGCTCAGTCGCCATCTGACTGCCCGCTTTTGAAGCAGCCCTCTGCAGCTCCAAGCTGTTGAGCTTCAGGTGAGGCTGAGCTTGTACAAGGCAGCTTGCTTCCTCAGCCCTGTCATCTTCTCACAGCAATCTTGGACTATAGCTTTGCACACAAAAATGATAAAGTGAGCTACGCATCCCCAAGCACTCAAGAAGTTCATCAGAACTAAAACAATCAGAGCTTCTACGTGAGGCAAAGCCTCCAGTTTGGAGCCTCAGTTGATGTCAGAGGGGTCAGGCTGAGCTAGTGTTAGTAAGCCAGGATATAGCCAATGAAACGCACTTTACAAAGTGGTGCAGCTAAAATACTTTAACACAAATTTATCAGTCGCTTCCTCGGGGGAATTTCTCTGATATGTTGCAATCATCTGGATATTCTAACAGAGTTTCAATAGACTTGCATCAAAATCATTTTGCCATCATCTTGACATAGTAATGTAGTCTCCAGTGACTGCAGTGACATTATTTTGCCATCATCTTGATATCATCTATTACAGCATTGTGGTCCCCATGCTCTGGCATTGCTGAGTGCTTTGCCTCGTTATATTATTTTCATAAGCTTGCACTGAAATTAGTGTGGAAGAGCTGTGGTTTTCCAAGCCAGTTACACGCATAGGGGGAGTTTCCTGAAATCAGAAAAGATATTTCAAGTATACTGATCAGCTATTTTAAGAACGCTCCAGATTTCGTACATTTTTCCTTTAAATGACCAAAATGTTTAATTCATACAAAACTGCCAGAAAAATGTTCACTTAGGAGGTAAATGATGTTTTATTCAGCGTTTGGCAGGAGTACTCAAAACTGTTTCCAAATTATGCTTTGTTCAATTCTCTATCATTAAAGGCAACATAAACTTAAAATCTTTTTGGGGTGTGCACTGGAAGAAACATTGTTCAGTGCAGCCAGAAATAGCTGTAGTATTCTTATGATTGTGATTCCATGATTCTTATGATCTATTTTATTCTGAATAAACCCACTTCTGGACCATACCATTTTAAGCCTTGGTCACAAATGGGGTTATAAACATAATCAGAAGCATTCATGACCACAAAAACTTCAAAGAGAAGGATGGTCCTATTGAATTGTCCTGGGTCAAGAGTCTTCAGTTTGGTCTTGGCCTGGCCAGGCCCAGATAAACTGATATTAAACTCGTCTGTTTTTTCACGGTCAAGATGATCTCTGCTTTGTCAATGGGATTCCTCATTTAAGTATGAGGTATGCACAAAAGTAACTTGAAAGATCCAGAGTGCCCCAGCTAGATGTAGAGATTTCTGCTCACTTTAATGGCTTTTAAGTGGCTTCAGTAGCTTTAGATTAGGCCCTTTGAAAGGTTCTCAATACTTGTAGAAACAGGACAAAGTTTTAAGTCTGGCATATCAATCAGTGCACCGTAGTAAACCTCCGGCAGTCCTGTAAGTACTGAGCTTGTAACTTAAATATGGAAAGTACTGTTTGCTGTTTTGCAGCTCTCCGAAAACATGTGGAACGAGGAGAGCCAGCTGATGCAGATCGGATACTGAATCCTGGTTCCCTTTCCAGCAGCCTCCCTGGAAAGGGCTGTAAGTCCTTGCTTCTCAAAACCTTGGTGTTCTCATCTCTCTATTGTACTGATCTCTCTTTCAGCCCTTAAAATTAGGTCTTCATAGAAGACTATCAGATTATAAGCGTGAAGTTAGAAAAAGTGAGTTTATTTCTTGACCAGGCAAAAAAAAAATTTGGGTTTTTGCCCTTGGTGTTACGCTTTTCAGAAGTACAAAGCAGGAGTTTTAGAGTTTCAACGTGTAAAGTATGTCACCTCACGTTCAGGGCTGGTCCTTGCAGCATTGTGTCTCTTGTATGGCTTCCCTGTTATTTCTTTTCAACTACAGCTCCCTCAAAAGCTATATAGAAAAAAAAGATGCAAAAGAAAACCACAATCCTTTATGCTAGACTTTCAGCAGTGGTAGGCTTCACTATAGCAGACATACAAATACTGTCTATCACGTAGAAGCTGTTTTAACAAAACACCACCAACAAAATTCATAGAGTTATTAATGTTTGATTGTGACAGGAGATAGGATGATATGGAAACACTTTTTGTTAAAAAATGGAATTATCTCTTGGTGTTGCTAGCTCTATTAAGTCTTCATTAGTCCCAAAATGAGTCTGAAGTCAGACCATTCATCCATTGACATCTGCTGAGCTTGCAGATGAATAAAACTTTGTGCTTCTCCCCTACATTCATTGCATTGGCAAACAAATAATTATTTTCTGTTCCTATTTTGTTCATACAAAGCCACACTGGACCAAATCTTGGTGCAAATACACGCGGTAGTAAATCTACCATTGTCTGTAGCCAAGCTCATGGTCGGGCACATCTATATGCAAGTTGTTAAGTCTGCCTTGACAAAAGCTGCCCAGTAACCCTGTTGGGGTGCCAGCAACCATAAATGTGCGCTGTTTTATGGTGCATGCTGGAGAACAACTTGTGCTAGGGAAAGAGTTACTGGCAGAAGCAGCCGCTGTCCCCAGGATGGGAAACGAGGCACGTCCTTTAGCAAGTCCTTTGTTGGTCCAGGGAGCCGCTTATCTTGGTAACGCAGCCAACAAGGGGAGCCCGAGTTACCACTGGGAAAACAGGCAAGTGGCCACTACAGGCAACTGGGTGGGAGAGAGGCCGAGGAACAGGCTGCTGGGGCTGCCACCTTCCTCAGGGAGGGAGAGGAGCAGGGTGGATGAAACAGGCCCTGTGTTAATGCAAGATTGTTTAACCAAGAGGCTACAGCAGGGTGAGGAGAAGGGGGCAGAAGGTGATGGAGGAGAGACAGGGAAGGAGACAGCGACAAAGCTGGAGAGCGCCAAGTGTCTCCAGCCCCTCTGTTCTTTTGACAATGCAGAGCTTTAGGGGGCTCTGGGCAGCAGACAGCCCTTCAAGGAGGAAGGTGGCAACACGTTGCTGCTTGTGCCCAGGGATGGGAGCTGCGAGAGTGGCCTCCACCAAGGGCCCTCTGCTCAGGGCTCTTGTGAGACAGGAGGGACCCTCCGGAGGAGCCTCCGGAGCTGCGTGAGAGCCGCACGGCTCCCATCTCTGAGGTGCTTGTGGGCGAATAACAGTCGCCACGGCGGGGGAGCAGGGGGAGAGCCCTTTTCCCCAGGGGCAGGGAAGCACCTTGCGAGCCCGAGTTGGCGAGGTAGGTGTGCAGGGAGCAGCTTGGCATCACGGAGAGGGGTTTTGTGCTCCGGCCTCAGGGCTAAAGCACCAAACGCTTAAAACGCTTCTGCCAGACTCTGCTCGCCTCTTTCACTGGGAAACAATGAGGACAGTTATTCTTAATTTATTGTAGGATCCTCAGAGCTGGCAGATCACCAGCGTTGTTTCTTCTCTCCTTGGATTAACCCAGCCAACTCTCTCCGTATTTCCCCGAGCTGCTTCTGCCAGCGCTGTTGTTTTGAATCCTGCAGCACCAGCTAAGTCTATCAATCACCACAATCGCTGCTGGCACCGAGATGCAAAATAACATGGAAAAACCCCACTGTAGCACAGCGAGGGCTGGGTGGCACTGCAAAATCAAGAGCAGACGCATCCTGCCAGCGGCTCCAGCGCTTATTGTTCGCGTGCTGCGTGTCTGTGTGTGTGCACATGTGTTGTGGGTTTTCTTTGCTGCTACAAGTTTGGGCAATTTGACCAGATACGCTAGGAAAAGAGTTCACTGAAACAACAAACATTTAATGCATTCTCCTTGCAGCTTAAATTCAGGCCAGGTTAAAATAGAACGGAGGAAGGGTTTGTAGTTAAATAGGTTAACATGACACATTGTTAATGCACTGTTTTATTAACACGTAGCTAAGTGTTGTTATTTGATTGTAATACATTGCATAACAAAATGCATCTCCTTTGAGGCTGCCATGCTGAGAAGTATGTAGGCGCCTGTATAGGAGGGAAACATAAGAATTCCTGCAGTTTCTTTTCTTCATTTGCTAGCAGATAAGCTGTGCTTATGTTCTCCTCAAACGTGATTATTTACAGTTGGACTCAATGATATTGAAGGTCTTTTCCAACTATTATGATTCTGTGATCAGGATAGTGATGTCAACTTATTTGATATAAATTCAGATGCAGTAACTTTCTTGCTTTATTGGTATCTGTGGCTTTTTGCAACCCTGCAGCTTCTGAGGACAGAGATGGAGTAAGCTTAGTCTGTGACTTCAGTGGGTGGTAGGAATATAAATATCTTTGAGAGTGTGAACTTAGATTGGTCAAGATTCTAGAGACATTTTTTTTTTCCTCCATTAAAAATATATCTTTCAATGTGTTCTAAAAAGGACTAGATCTATATTTAAATGGATCTGTGACAGGGATAAATTCTTGGCTAGTGGCCAATAATGCAATGTCTCCGTGTTATTTGTGCGCTACCTATAGGCTGTGTATTCAGGGCAGGTGACACAGTGGGCAGAACATGATCAGTGAGATGGTGGGATAACTTGGAGCGTAGGATTTCTGGGATTTAGTGATGGAAGGTGCCATGAAGCTTCCATTGGCCTCTTAAATCACTTCTCAGCCAGTGCGTGGGTCATGCTGCTGCCAGTTAAATGTCCTCTGGAAACACACAGCAGGACTGGACATTGAAGAAAGCCACTTAATGACCGTCCATAGCCCTTCCAAAGCTGCCTCAGGCCCAAGCTAGGAAATGGTAAAAGTGTGGGCAGTTTTGCTGCAAGCAGCAGTAGGAAAGGCTGCCGGTTTAGTCCCCAGCTCAAGCATCTAAGCGTATGTTCAAGTATATAAGTGCAGTGCGTGAGAGATTGCCTTTAGGCTTGAGGTAAAGCACCTGCTTAAACACACTGTTTTAACTGGCACTGTGGGGAGGCTGGGATGAAGATTGCTTGACTTGGGAAACACTGTGTGAATACACAGGCAAAGCTTCCATTTCACTGCGCTGAATTTCCTCTCTACTGTTTGAAAAAAAAAGTCCTAGATAAGTGAAATGGATTTTGAGAGGTCATCCAAGTCCACCTCCCTCCCTCCATGGAGGATCAACGTTACATGCATAATTTCTGATAAGTGTATGTCTTGCACTCTCTTGAAAACCTCCAAGGAGGTAGGCTCTCCCTAACCTCCTCAGGCAGTCTGTTCCAGTGCTTAACTAGCTGCATTATTACCAAGTGTTTTCTAATGTTTAACCTAAATTTCCTGTGCTGCTGTTTAGCCCAATAATTTTCCATACTAGGTAGGAGAACTGTTTATTCTTTTCTTCTTTATGTCCAGGTTGATATATACTACACGTATATGCACGTATAGTAGTCTTTCTTCCTTCCACAAGCTGTGTGAGAACCTTCTTTCTCCTTGAAGTTTCTGTTTCCTAGAGCTCTGGCCATGCCCACAACCCTCACTGTATCTTTTGTCCATATCTTTTCTAAAAGCTGAAAATAGCTGCCTCAGATGATACGCAGCTCCAGCTGTCAAAATTGCACTGTATTCTAAGCAAGTCCTTGGAATACTCTCCTGTCTTCTGTGCAGCCCTTCTCAGCTTTGCTGAGTGTAGGCAGAAAGGCCCTTTGTTCCATTTTAAAAAATATATAAATAAATATTGTAATAGAAGTATTTCATAGAAGCAAATCCAGGGCAGATGCCTGCAGAAATGCACTCAACAACATCCTTCCAGTCTGACAGAGAATTTTGCAGGTTCAGGTAGACCATGTTTTTCTAACTTGCTTATGACAATGTTCATGAGGAGGACGACACCGGACAGCTTTAATAGAATCAAGGTTTACCTACTGTTTCTCCTCTGTTCCCTCTGAAAGAAATGAAAGTGATTTAGTAAATCTGTGTTTTTGACAAATCTCGGCTAGCTGTTACTCATCTCCTTGTTATTTCCTGAGTGGTTACAAATAACTTGATTGTTTCAGTATTTTTCCAAAAATTGACCATCATTCACTGCTCCTTAATTTTATGCTCATTTAATTCCTCCTTTCTGTTTTTCCCTCCCTTAAAAGGTAGGCACTGTCTGTTTTCTGTCTTCAGGTTATTCACCTGTCCTCCATGAGCTCTCAATGATGACAACTCTGCTCTGAGACTGCTTCAAACAGTCCAATAGATTCCCTAGAATGAATTGTATCTGACGCAGCCAATTTGAAAGATCTAATTTATCTAAGTACTATTTAATCTGTTCTTCCCCTGTTTTCACTTGCATTTCTACCCCTTTGTCATTGGTGCTGTTTCCTGCCTGATCTCAGTTGACCTTTTTAGTAAAGATTGCAGCAAAAAAAAGCTTTAAGCACTCAACCTCTCCAGCATCCCCTGTCAATAACTTTCTCTCTCTGTTCAATAGCAGACCAAGACTTTTTCCTCGTTTTTCTCATACTGTAAAGTGTATTTACAGAATATTTTCTTGTTATCCATTATGATCCTTGCTAGATGTGGTCCACTTAACCTGATTTGGGTCCTAAATACGCTCCGTATTCTTTCATCCTTATCTTCGATAATGTGACCTAGGTTCAATTTTCTGCTCACTACTGGTATTTGAGAACAGTGGTAAGTTCATGATTTAGCCAACGTGGTTTTTTACAGCACTTCTAGTGATTCTGCTGCTTTGGGTTAATGCACACGTGTGCCCTTAATAGAACTGTTTTAAAGAACTGTCAACTACTCAGAGCTTGTCGCCCATGAGATATTACTTAGCAATTCTCCTTCTACTTTCATACCTCTAAACCTGCTTCTCCCTGACTCTTAAAGGCAAATCCAAGGAACCTTCCCTCCAATTGCTTCTCTAGACTGGATACAAAGAAATGTCAGCATGGAGCCTTTGTCTTGTGATTCTCTTTCCCAGTGGGTATCTCCACTACCCTCCCTGCCATGATCTTCAAGCCCAGCATAACATATGATTCATCCTATTGCCCTCCATAAGAAGTAGCTCCATCCATCTGTTCTCTATGGTTTTAGACTCGCCCCCCATCGTGACAGTGCCTCTGTTCATTCCCCCTTTTATTATTATCTGGTAATTTTCAACTGAGCCTTCCCTTACAGCAAACCTGTCTACAGGCAGTTTCATCCCTCTTCTCCCTGACCAGACTATGCCATCTATATTAGTATTCTAGTCGTGTGAATTAGCCCAAGTCCCTCATGCTAATTAATTCATATTTTTGATCACGTATTAAAACTTCCAGCCTCCCCATGTTTATTCCCTGCATTTCTTGCCTAAGTTCTTGCAGGCGCTCCTTGCAATTACACCCAGCATGTAGCAGGGGCCGCGCCAGTGAAGTCAGTGGGTCGTGTTTTGCTGCCGCTTACAAAAAAGGATCAGTCCAAAGTGATTCCAGTTGGCACGAGGTTATTCCAGATTTGCCTTCATGAGGGTGAAAGAAGAATTTGGCCCATTGAAATGAATTTTATGTGAAATAGGTCTAGGCCAGGGGAATTAAGCTTGTTCTTCTAATTGCTGGATATGTTATATATTGTATATAATCAGTATTATGGCAATATGATCACCACACCTAGAATATTTCATCACAGAGCTTTTTGGATCATGTAATTGTCCTTTTCTTGTTGTGCTCACAGTAATAAAGTGCTTTTTACATAATTTTCTGGGGAGAAAAAAATCAGAGAAATCTTAACCCTAGCTGAGGGTTACACATAAGCAGAATCTGCATGTAGCATGTGCTGTGGCAAAGCGGTAGAATTTGGGGTAGAAAAAGTCAGCTTTTGAGGTTTTATTACTTTTTGCTTTGTGATGACTGGCTTCAAGCCCACACATTTCTTGAATACACAATAGGGAGTTGGGCAAGACTGCAGAAATAAATTTTATTAACACACAATCACTGCAGCCCCAGACAGAATAATCTCCTTTAGTCTCCTCTAGCTGGCAGAGTCCTCTTTGTACCAGGTCAAGTCAATTAGCAGTATAATGTACGACAGGTTTTATTTAAAAAGGGTTTAATTAAAGTTTTGTTACAAAGCTCGTACAAACTAACAATCTGTCTTTTAGGGATGTGTATTATCTAGAAATTGATTTTAACTTAAACACTAATTTATGGACTGTCCCCTTTAATAAGTATAATTCCTTGGAAGATATTAAAGTCCTCCTGCCCCAAATAAATTCAGGTCCTGATTCAGCAAAACACCTAATTACTGAGGACCTCAATGAGGCCACTCATACACTGGGAGCTGAAGGTGTGCTCGAGCACTCTGCTCAGTTGGGGCCTTCCTATAGAACTACTGCCCTGGTTACACACATTGTACAATTCAGTCATGTCTTTACTGAGAACTGTATTTTAAAAGTCACTAATTCTGTAAATATTTCTACAGGCCATTAAAACATGCTTTTCTGATAGAAACAGATATTAATTTTCATCAGTCCTAGCGTCTTCTCAGTTCTCATATCTAAGTACATGTATTTAGATTGTTACCTGTACATATCGTCCCTGGCCAAAAGACTGATCCCACTAATCCTGTTTCTGACTGCAGCTCCCCAACAACTGTAGCTAAGCACAGCTGCGCTAGTTTAAATGAAGCTAAGCCAATTTATGCCAGCTGACAATTAACACCCTAGAAATGTAAGTAGACTTTTTTCACGAAAACTAGCTATGTTGTTCTATCAAGTGCTAGTCATAAACTTTCACCTTATTCTAACCCTTATAAAATAATACTCCTCAAAGTCCAAGATATCAATGTAGACTGAACAAGGAGAAGCATTCCAAGGGGAAGCAAGTGGATACGGAAAGTGTGAAGAAAGGAATAGGGAAATAAGTACTGTGGGATGAATCCTTTCTGATGGATGCTGTCACAGCCCCTCATCTCCGTGGGCCTGAGACACTTGAGGCTGCTCGGGCGGTTTCGTCTCGGCAGAGCGCTGGGTGGGGAGGCTGTCCCTGCCATTCATCAGAGGCTGCCTCGTAGCTAGAAGAACAGGCTTGCTCAT
>JAVCKT010006449.1:15497-27270 GCA_032273925.1 Rhynchotus rufescens
CCGATCTCATTTAAAATCGAATCAGGCTCGAAGCTTCTGTTTGCATCAGGAAAAAAAAAGTGTAAGAAATAGACTACTTTTGCAAAAATCCTCCATAATCTGATAGCTTCGCGTAAGAGCTCCGAGATTTGTCCAGGATTAGCGCTTGGTCGCCTTGCAAACTAAACCCACGCCAGCCCTCACGTGTTTCATGGCCGGTTGGTTCGGCAGGACGTGGCGCAGGGGGGCACCGGGCACGGCCGGAGCTCCCGGCCGAGGCGGGAGACGCACAGCGGGGCCGGGGGGAGTCACGGGGGCTTCGCGTGCTGCTTTACAGGGATATAAATCTGTGTGTGACTATGGTGGTACATGGGATAAAGGGAGAGACCAAATTCAAACAGGTGCCTTAGGATTTGGGTGCTCTTTCCCTGGCTCCGTGTCGATATGCGGGTGTGCTAGGGGTGCTGGAACGGCTCTGTTTGAACGGGTGGAAGAAAACATTGTGAGAGCGGCCAGGGAAGCCGAGTTGAGGCTGGCAGCGCAGGCTGCGACACTCGCACTGTCCTCGGCCGCCGGGATCTCGCAGGATCCTCCACCTGCTGGTGCCGCTTACAGAGCTTTGGGGTGTGCGGCCAGCTTCAAGAACCTGTGCTCTGCACGGAGATACTCGCAGCTTTAGAGCTAAGTTTGTCTGTAAAAGTGAAGTTGGGTTTAGGGGTAGATTAATCAACATTTTAAGAGCCAGAGCCCAGCGCCGTAAAGCAGAAGTGCAGCAGCCTCATGTGCTAGCTCGCTCTTTCATCCACCCTTTCCTTCCCTCCTGTCCATAAAGTTTCACCCAGTTTTATAGCAGTGCTGTGGAAAACAGGCACGCGGGCACACTTGGGCCTCCCCTGACAGCCCCGTGCGGTGTCCAGATGGGTCCCACAGAGCTGCTCACCGAGTCATTTGACTCTCTTGGGCAAACTACCCATGCAGGATGAAATATAAACAGCATTAGTGCTGAAAGGAAAAGCAGAGCGAAAGGAATTGTTGCAATGAGAATTAAAATACCTGCAAATGAGTTTAACTAGCATCTACCATCCTCTTAACGTTTGGAGTGATCTTCCTCTGGAAAAAAAAAAATAAATTAAGGTCAACAGACAAACTTCCTCTGCTTCCTGGAATTCTTACATATTTTCACTATGATAACATGATTTGTGTGTGTGTAAATGCAGCGGGAGAGGCTGGCGGCGAGCCCCCTCCCCCCGGCCGGGGGATGCCTGCGGCATGAGCTCAGCCCGGCGCCCTGCGCCCCGTCAGCCGCTTCCCCCAGCAAATCCGCCCTGACACCGAGAAAAGGCGCTCGGGGGCCCCGGTCCCTACAGCGCTCGCCGCCTGCGCGCCCAGAGAAAGGGCTGGTTATTCATGGAGGGATGGGGTTGCCGCTGTGGCAGGGGCTGGACGGAGCTGAGCAGTCCGGAGGTTTTCTTGGGTACGGTCACAAAACTGTTTTCTTCGCTTTCCCCAACACAAACCTCAGTCTCCAAACTACAGCTTCTCCCCCCGCCTATTCCCTGCATAAACAATGTTGGTTAAAAAAGGTAGCCAAGAATTAGCCATTAATTAAATCCTTTGCAGGTTTAAGATAAATAGCTGATGGGAGCGTAGGAAGAGGCTGGTGGCGCGGAGTGGCTGCGTGTCCGGGTACTGCCGGGAAACTGCGTTTGAGTGATTTGCATATGGTCACCTAAATATTTAATGCTTGCGCAGTTTAGGAAGGCAGGTTGAAATCGGGCAGCCTGCGATCTCACCTGGCTCCACCGTCCAACGAGCGACTGCTTTTGGGGGCAAAAACGGGAGTTTTGGGAGCTAAACACCCTCCTGAACTGAGGCTGAGGGCAGTGGCTTGTCTGGAAAGAGCAAGGCGAGTCCCCACTCGTGTTTCCAACGCCACGTGGGTGCCACAGCCTTGCAGCAAGGCCAGTACCCTCACAACGCCTCTTTTGGGCAGCCCCTCGGCCCCCTTCCCTCCCTGTTTTGTCTGTCAGGCTCTGCCAGGCCAATCCTAGAAACCCCACATTCCTGTTGACACCAACAGGAGCTGCAGGTGCTTGAAAAACTCCCAGGTACGTGGATCGCTTCATTCATCACCCAGCTGCAGCCCTGTCTGGACAGGAAGACGGTAACCTTTAAAGAGCAACACTTCGCAACCATTAAGCAACTAATATTTTATGCATTTGTATCACAGTTGGCTCCAAAGCCAACCTTGGCAAGCGTCTGGGGATTTCTCTAGAGAGTCGTTTTGTCTGTTTATACTGCTGTTCTGTTTAAGGTGTTTAAGGGCTGTTTCCCAGTTCCTTCTTCATTAGGGGTAATTGAATAGTTGAGGAGCCGGATCATCATTTGCCCGAGTCTCCCCATCAGCCGAACGCAGTCACTGCGCCTCGTCGCTCAGCAGAAATGGTAGCACAGGGAAGGAAGTTGACTTTTCTAGCACCCAAAATGCCTTCCGGGTGCTTTTCAGCTACCAATTAGCTTTCTGTGAAGAGCTGCAGACCCAGCTCTGGCCACAAAGCTGCCTGTAGCCCCTCAAGCCCTCCCTCGGCACAACCCCGCGGGGCAGCACCACCCTTGGCTCAGGCGCTCGCTTGAGGAACAAATTCCCTCCAGTGGCTTCATGAGGCAGCTCCATAGAAGCGGGGCCCCTTCCTGGAGGCTTCCCGGGAACTCGGGGTTTCTCCACGCCGAGGAGCTCGCTTTCGCCACCGCCAGCGAGACGGGGCTTACCCTCTGCCTGCGGCAGGTCTGCGCCAAGCCCTGCCAATTATAAAAGATGCCTCCCAAACGTGTATTCCTGGTTCCTGGAGTCGCTCTGGGATGCTACCACACCTATCTTCAGAGTGGCTAAAAGTTACCAAGAGGCAGCATGGTCATGGGGAGTCACATACCACAGTGATGAGCACAGCACGAATTGCTAACTAGACAGTCAGGGACACCTGATTTCTGAGCCCAGGATCCCTGACCAGCGAAGGCAAATCTCATGTTTGCCCTGCACCGAAAACAGGCAGGTAAATTGCTCTTTGGCTCTCTTGACACTCACGGGACGTCCCAGGCCTCACTTCGTGCCATGTGGGCTTCAGGTGAAGAGCTGGAGGATCAATTGGCCAAGTTGGATGGAGCAGCTCAGAATCCATGTCAAACAGGGACTAATTATTTTAGCACTGAAAAGGCAAACAGTAGTATTTAAAGACAGAGCTTTACAGAAAGAAATGCGATAGCTAGAACTTGTACCCACACTGTTTGTATCACAGCATAGCTGGCATCATCTCTGTATCACAGATGAGTCCCAACTGCGAAAACTGCTCTCATCTCCATGTCATGCGATTTCGTTGCTGTTGACTTCGATTCAGCTGTCTTGAAAATACTTTTCCATAACCCTTACAAGAACCTTGATAAATGTTCGTAGTACCATCCTAGAAAAGGCCTTTTCAACGGTGCAGATCGTGGTGAATTGTGACTGTGTGATTGCTTTCATCCCACGACTGCTGCCTCCCCAGAGACTTGAGGATCACTGCACCAGAAGCATGTTAGGATCTGCAGTGGGTGTCCAGAGGGCAATGCAGTGATAAGAAGACACAACTATTGCATATAGGAAAGAGAATACAACAGTTTGGCTGGTGGGTTTGGGTTAGGGTCACCTGTGCTATGGATATCTCAAATTCATCCAATTGCACAACCTTAATTAGTGGTATTCTTTTTCTGTCTCAAATAGTTGTAGCAACTGTTCTCCATGCAATAAGGGAACAATACGACCATCTTGAAAAGTGATTACTAAGGACTGATTAAGGAATATTTGTTTAACTCGGAGAAGAATGAGGTCCCACGTATATGTTAATACACCGCCGCTAACAGAGAATGGCTTTTTGTTGTTCCCCTCTGTCTGGAACGTGAGCAATTTATAGTCTGCTGCTGCATCTAATTAGTGGTTCTGATCCCTAAATTGAAGAGGTAGAGACTTGTGATTTTAAGCGCAAAATTTCCAAGCTTTGTAAAAGGCTTGACTAAAGACTCAAGACGTGAAGTGTTATGATATTTAAACGCTAGAGTTGGGCACAGATGGAAAATAAAAGGAGAGTTCTGAAGCAGTTGCAGGGCTGTCTATTAGATCAGCCTCCCAACATGGAGGGAAGGTAGACGGCATTCAGCGCAGATATGTGGGAAGAACTTGGCCTCACAGAGCTCCCTCTTTGGTACTTGCCGAGATAAAAATACGTCAGGATTACCAGCATCTAGGAAACTAGCATATGGTGCTGCCACAGAATGTCATACTAATATATTTTAGAAAACCATTACTTTTCTCTTGCCATGCAGTTCCTCATTAATCTAGATGCCATTCATTCTCCGCCTGGATTTCTCCCGCTTTTTTTCCCATGAAAAGAGAGGATATGCTTGAATTAATTTAATTGCTAAATGTTTTGTTCAAATAGCTGTGGCAGAAATAACTTTTAGTGGCCAGGTTAAATAGCCCCTTCAGTGCAGCAGTTAACACTTATTGTTGCTGGCAGCCCCTCTGCATTGATTCAGGAGGGCACCGCTATTAATGCTGAAGTGGCTTGGGAAGTTGCAGTGCCTCCTTTTCTCTCCCACGTTCTCTTTATTTTTCCTGCAAGAGCAGGAGTTCGTTGTAATCTGGGAATAAAATGTTTCCAGATATCTTAGGAAGGGCCGGAGTGCTCAAAGGAATCTGGAGGTTCATTTCCAAGCTAGCCAAAAGCTGTCTTTGAGTGGCCTGATTCCAGCCTGTGCTCTGGTCAGCAACTACCCATTTTATCCGTCCCCTCCATGGAAGAAATCAGCTTTCCTCAGTGGAATAGGCACACTCAGCTGGTGCTGCTGCGGAGGCAACAAGTGCCCATGAGAAGGCAGGAGCCGTGATGCCAGTCGCCTCTCCGCACGGGAGATGCCTCCTCTCCAGCGGCGCTTGCGCTGGCAGAAGCAGAGATCTCACCCCGCTCCGCAGGGCAGCCCCGAGGCTGATCCCTCCATCCCGACCCAAGCGAGACTCCAGACAGTCGGTGAGGCCACGGGCAGGAGGCAGGAGAGGGTCTCTGTGCTCCCCCATGAGCCGGGTCCTTCCGGACCGTTCCCCAGGTTGATTTCCTCTGCATTGAAGAGACACGTGAGAGTGAAGCGAGGAGACACAAAAGAAAATGCAAAGCCTGTTAATTCAGTTGCTTTTGCCACTACTGTCAGCCCTGAAGGTTTTGTATTGTAGTAAACAGAACTCATTTTGACATGCAAGTGACTTGAGAAAGTGATGGTAAAACAGAGATTTCTTTGGAGGAAAGGAAGAAAAGCAGAAAGATGCTGTGAGCACCGAGCCTAGGATGTGCCGAGGAGAGCGCCCAGCAGGATCACCCACAGCTTCCCCTCTGCATGTCCCACCACTGCCCTGGGCTGCCCACGGCCACCAAGGACTGGCCTGTAACAGCCCAAAGCAGGGACTCGGGTGCCGTGGGTCTGCGAGGGGGCAGCAGGCTGCGAATGAGCGAAGGGAAATCGCTGCTGAGGAGCTGGGCGAGTGGCAGGCCCCGGCGGGCGGCCAGGCGAAGGGAAATCGCTGCTGAGGAGCTGGGCGAGCGGCAGGCCCCGGCGGGCGGCCAGGCGAAGGGAAATCGCTGCTGAGGAGCTGGGTGAGCAGCAGGCACCGGCGGGCGGCCAGGCAGCGGCGGCGGCCCGGGCGGCAGAGGCAGCGGACACGTGTGCGGAGCCGCCAGCAGCTCAGAGCGCCCCGAAAGGAGAACACCCGCCCGTGAAATTACACACAGACACCGGCAATTCAGACACCACCCCTGGCCCTGATGAGCAGCAAGTTACTCTCCCTGCTATCCTTTTGCACTTGCACCTTGCATAACTTGCTCGTGACGGATCTGTACCTAAAAGTAGTTAAATTCCAAGCTGTTCCTTGGGCTACAGGAGAAGCCCCAGAAGTCGGAGGCTGTAACTGTCACACAAGTTGAAGATGCTCTGTGAAATCCTTTCCTCTGCGGGGGGGAATGCAGTTTCTCAGGGCCATGGTTTCTTATTAATTGCAACACCAAAAGGTAACGCTCTGGAAGGAGGCCATGGTTGTGCAAGTTGTGCTGATGCTGTGCTGGGCGTGCGAATGGAACTTGCAGGCTGCTATGCAGCCCTGCACCGAAGGGATGCAGGGCTTTGTTTCTTGGCTCAAGAAATCCAACACTAGTAGAGATGACACACTTTTTTATACGAGGCTGCAGCCTCTAGCAAATGGATGCATATTTATTTGACAGGATATGTGCAGTAGCCCTGGGAAACCAAGATTTGAAATCAATAATTTCTAGTAAATCACAAACTGACATTGGCAAGATCTTAGCCTGGCCGACTATCTGTGACACTACAGATACTCTCCTTTAATAAACAGAACATATGATGTTTCATGCGTTGGTTCTGCATTTTCTTGGCAACTGCATGAAGTATCATTTCCATGCTTAATCCGAGGGATCTCTGACAAAGGGAAATGGGTAACATTTGTTTCTGTGGGTTTTATAGTTTTAAATCTCAGGGCCAATTCTGCCATCAGGTAGTTTATGAATATTCATGTAAATTGTTTTGAGCTGAAGAATATGTAACTTTGCCATGAATCTGGCATGGAAAAGAATAGTTTAACATTCATGGAATAGAGAATGCTTTAAAAGTAGTGTCAGCTCTAGTAAAAAGAAGCCTGTGCTAGGATAGGAAAATAAGACGAAAAAAGAACACTTTTCCTGAAGGAAGGAAAATGATGTAATCCTCTCTAAAACAATAATCTTAAAAATTTATTGTCTTAATAAATGTAGAACGATCACTGCAGATCTGAGATGCTTTAAGCAAATTGGAAATCCCTTGTATCAGGTATAGGGCAAAATCTGTTGTGTTTCCTTTGCCTTCAATAGGAGTTGAATTAGACTCAAAAGACCCTGATCACCGCAGGAATTGTAGGATCTAGCAGTGAGAAAAGGAGGGAGCTAGGATTATCCCTAGTCTTTTCTACATCATTACATCATTACATTTGAGAGATGCCTTACTGGAGACAGGATCCATGGAATATCCCATTGCAGTTGCCAATGGGAAATGTGGCGAAAATCTGATTGGGAAACATGGTGAGAAGTCTCAACGCTGCCATCCTGCTCGCCCAGTCAAGGAGCCTGTGTAGCCCAGGCCAGTGGTTCTCTCTGCCCACGCGACCGTGTAGGGACCACATGTCCTAAATTTAGTAGGGAAGGCATTTGAGGCACACGTCAGACCTGGAAAAATACCATTAACCAGCAGGCATTTTCAGTGTATTGTTGTTGCTAACAACAGGGTTATTAAATGTGATGCTACCACTCACGTGTATCCTCTTCTGCAGTTTTAATGGAAAATCTTATTAGTGGCAAGATTAGAACTGAAATGGTAAAAGGCCCCTACAAAGACAGGTAAATCCATTAATCATAATTCAGCCTTTCTGTAGAATATTTTGGCTTTGAAGAAAATACATAAGGGATTTGATGTTCTTTCAGCGCTGCTTCCTGAGCACAGTCCTGCTGGTATCTGCACTCAGCGCTCCCTGTAAATCTGCATGGCCTGACAGCAAGTAGGGCTGAAGGGAAGTAAAATGTTGTTAAATCCTGGGGGGCAGATTTAGCTCAGGTAAAACTGAAATGTCTCGATGAAATAGCAGAATTTGGTTTATCCCTAAAGATTTGGAGCTGCGCTCCCGAGTTTGGGATCTCAGTGGAGCTGGGATTTCGCCTCGTAAAGCAGGCGAGACGTGATCCCAGCAGTGCTGATGCTGCAGATCTATCTGGGCGCTTACCAAGCACTCGAGTCCCTTCAGTTTCTGAGAGTCATACCTGATGTTAAGCATGGGCTTAAGAGTATTTCTGAGCTATGCAAATAATCAATTTTGGTATTTAAAATAAAAGTTCAAAGCAGATCCATTTGGAACAAGCATTTGTCAGCCAAGCAGTCATTAACAACCTGAACTTAACCTGTACTTCAGAAGAAGCAATTCGCTTTATGCTGTGCACCTTTTGATGGAAATATGAAAAAATTACTAATAGTGTCATTATCTCTTTCAACTCCTAAGCACAGAGATCCTGGTTAGATCTGGGACTCTTTTTTCTACACAGGAGACAAGATTGGCATTCACTTTGATTTATGTTGTTCCTTAAATCAGTTCCTGCACCCACTGAAATGCTTTCACGACAGTCCCTCCTTCAATGATTTTCCCCATGCCACTCTGCCGTGGACATGCCTGCAAATAATGACCCACTGAAGGAAGAGGTGACTTGATCAACAGTCTTCTTATTTCATGCCCAAATCAATGAAGGCCATTCTGAAACCCTTTAACTGCGCACAAATGAGAGCTTTTTCCTTGAAGCTTCCTATTTTTCTAAAAGTAATGTTTCTTTAAAAAAATTAGAATCAATACATTAACAATTATATGCACTTTTTTACATGACTTATAAAATTACTTAATGCAGCAAGCATTACTGAGGAAATTAAAATTGTTTATTGATTTGATTTATCTATTGTTTCAGATATTTCCCATCTATTGTTGCAGGGGGGAAAAAAAGGACATCCCATTAAACACATTCAGAAATGACCTTAGGAGATGCTTTTTTTACTCAACAAAAATATGTTAGTGATGCTAATGGTATAATGGGTTTCAGAAATGGACCAAGAATTCATATGCATTAGAAATCTCATTGCTAGTATATTAAAGTATAGTATGAGTGAAAGGCACGGAGTAGGAGTCGTGGAGGCTCTGAGCATCTGCCAGGTGCTAATTGTCCGGGCTGAGGAAGACACTTCCGAACTCCAAACCTGCAGCGCTAAGTGAAATTCATCCTGCAGCTGTCCAGGAAAGGCTGCTGCTTATCTTCAGGAGCATCACCTGCTGCCTGCTGTCAGAGATTATGGTCTTGGATTAGGTGGGTCACTGCTCTGATTTAGCAGAGGAAACGCAATACTCGCTGGTCACATCATAGTTCATCTAGCCCAAGATCTGTGTGCAACTGGGGCCTCTACTAGACACCCTGGCCGTGCTTTGAACTCCTGCCAGCTCTGTGTTGGTTGTACCCAGGTGAAAGAGCCACTGATGAATCTGCCCTCTGTGAGTGCTTTGAATCCCTTTTGAACCCATTTATTCCAAAATGACCATCTACAGTAATGATCTCCAGGGTTTCCTTCTATCAAAAGAATGGAAGTACCAAGCATCACGTGCTTTCCATCCGTGTGATCACTGGGATATTTGTGAGCCCTTCAGTGGATCGGTGCTGCTCAGGTGCTGCTTCCTTTCAGCTGCCTGCTAGGAGTTTCTGGTCACCCGCTCCAGGGCCAGGGACTCGGCGGTGGCTGTCCTGGTGCCCGCGGCCCCAGCATCACGGCTACCTCGACCCGCAGGGGCGATTCCAGGGCTGATTCCCAGGGCTCTTCTTGAGCCTTGGGGCCTTCAGCAGGGCCCTCGATCTCACCTGGGCAGCCTGGCATGCCGAGACGTCAGATGTTGATGCCCTGGAAGCACGTCCATCCTTCCGGAGGCCTGTCCCTGGAGCCTGCCAAATCCAGGGCACGCACATCTGCGTGGTTTATTCCTAACACTAGAACTGTGCAGCAAAGTCAGCTGTAAAACTGGAGGTTCCAGAAAAGGTGGAAAAGAACTTCATTTATGCACTGATATTCCTGATATTTCTGAACATGGGGCTGTTAGGAAATGCGTAAGGCTAGTTTTGGTCTCCAAGTTTCAAAGTACAAATGTGCTACAGGGAAAAGCTCTCCTGAAGGAAACAAGGAAACTCCCAGGGAAACGCAGCAAGGTTACATGTGTTTAGATGCAAACTGACAATGACTGTAATACAGTAAACTCAGGGCAAAGTTGGGCCAGATTCTTGCTCCACTTGTATCTATTTAGCCACAGAAATAGGGTTTTATTCAAGTATCTTTATTTTCTAGTCAATTTTATACAGCATTAATTTACTAATATGACCATAGGATATTTTATTTAGAGTAGGAAAGATAACAACCTACACCTTTTATTACAATCCGTGCTATGTATTCCATGCATCCATTAGGCTGGGAATTGGAACGAGGTCTCTAATGTCTCCAAGATCTCAGCACAGGAGTGACAATCATATTGATTTAGGGGGGTAATGAAATGAGATTATACCAACACTTACTTATGGCCCCAGCATGCTGCCCTAAGCGCCTGCAGCTGGCAGCTCCCAGCCCTTGTGGCAGCCCGACAGGCCCAAATGGGCCCAGCTTTGCGCTGATGGCCTGTCAAAATCAATAGTCAGAGGCTGCCACTTGGTACGGGCACATTCACAGTCCTGCAGAAGCGTGCGGCTTTACGGCAGCTTGCTGTTTGGGTTTGGATCTCCCTTCAGAAATACACGCCCATAGCACAAAGGGAGAAGAGGCAGCAGCTCTGCTGTTTCCTTCTCGCTAACCTGGGTTCACCTGGTTCACCTGGGCAAGGTGAGTTTAACCCCTCGGTGAGCGCGAGCAGCGTCCGACAGCCTATGGCAACGGCGAAGGACGCAGGGAACGGCTGCTCGGGATCCACCCAGCTCTTGGCACTTCACACCTTGGGCTGTCTTTTCAGTCATTTATACACTTGGATTGGGGGGGGAAAATCCATTAATTGTCGGTATTTTTGTGAGCTGCGCTACTTCTGCACCCAACTAAACTGAAGCGGCACAAAGGCGGCTCTGTGTGTGCCAGGCTCTGCACATTACGGTACTGCCCGCAGCCTGCATGATCCCTGCCTTCCTGCACAGGGGGAAAAAGAAATCCTTGGATCTGTGAGGTTTCCAGTTTCCGAAGAGCAGAAGAAAGTGCTGCTGCTTCCCCTTTAAGCCCGGAGCGGTTGGTGCTGTGTGCGGGTGTGTGTGTGTGTGTGCGGGTGTCTCCTCCTCTTTGAGTGACACAGCACTTAGATATGCCTATCAGTAACTTAAACCCCACAAACTCCACCTTCTAAGTGAGGAAGCTGTGGGTTGATGGAAATGTAGTGAGCAGATTGAGACAGACAGTGAATCATTAGCAAACTGCAACGCCAGGATGAACTTGTCTGGAACCTAAAAGGAGCAAAACCCTCTCGGAGGCTTCGGCTCGCCCCGCACAGCCAAAGTGGATCTAAAAGCCGCTTGATCCCCAGTCCAAGATGCTGCTGGTTTCCCAGCGGGTAGAAGCACCACGCATGGAGCCGCATATTCCAGTAAGTAGCATTTGAAATCGATACGCACCGGAAAAGTCGGGAGTTGTTTGAAAGGAGCCGAAGAGGCGGCGGGGCCGGAGCCCGGCGGCCGCTCGGAGCCGGCGCCGCGAAGTTTGCGGAGCCGCTCGGAAAGTGCCCCCCGTGGGCGGCTCTGTCCCGCCGCGGGGGCGGGAGGGAGCCCCAAAGCTCGGCGGGAGGGTTTGACCCGCCGTGGTGGCCAGAGCCGGTGCAGTGCGGGCAGAGGAGCGGGGACCGGGGGGCTTCAGAGCGGCGCTGAGCAGGGTGCCCCGCGGAGCGGTGCGGAGCGGAGCGGCGCGTCCCGGGGCGGCGGGACACGCTCCGTGCCCGGCTCCTGGTGGCCGGGAGCCCGGTCCGGAGCCGGTGCGCGGAGGAGGAGCCGGTGCCGGGGGCGCCTCTGCGGGGCGCACGCGTGGGGACGGGGCTGCGCTGACTCCCTCTTTTCCCCCCTCCCGATATTTTTTTTTCCCCCTTTTTTTAACAACTCCTGGCGCTGCTGCCGGCAGCCGCTTGCCGGGCGTTTCGGGG
>JAVCKT010006450.1:0-16148 GCA_032273925.1 Rhynchotus rufescens
GGCCTCTCAAGGCAAGAACTGCCAAGGAGTGCCGAGATCTGCAGTATTATGGCTACAGTACAACAAATAGTAACAGAAATGCGGGATCAGCAGACCAATGGCTCAAATGAAAATGAATGCACCTGAACTTCAAGCACTAACCATTTTTGTGATGACCCACTGAGGAATCCATTAGAGCCCAGCAACAGGCGATTATTCATTTCACATTTTGGGTTTGTACACTTTTCCAGACTCTCTTCCTGCCCCAATAGAGATATTGGGTGGATAACAAGCCCTAAATCTGACAAAGAGTATTGCAAAGAGATGTCATGTATAAAATAAATTGAAAACCAGGCTGGAGACTTGCCAACAGGACTACAAAAGAGGCATAGCATCGATCCTGCCATGGCTGGGCTGGGTGATACCCACAATGGTGAAAAATTAGGATCAAAAGGTTTTAGCATCAAGAAATGTTTTTGTTAATCGATTGTTATTCAGTTCAAGAAACAAAATATTAGCTCTGCTAATAGAAGGAAAGGAAGCATTAGATGAGATTAAGCGCAAAGGCCTGTTTGGTTTCATTTTTATCTTGTTATTTAATTATTAAAGACTCAGTCCTGCAGGGATTCGCACATGTTGGTAATGCTAAATGCTATGTGTGCTAGTCAAATACCTTGTTTCACCTGATTTCAGGACTCGTCTAAAAATTTAGAAATTAGTTTAAATCAGATGATGAGACTCCCTGTTCCATTAACAGATGAAGAAAATCATCTTCCATTCTGCCTTCACTCATAGATACTTGGAGACACTTGCTCTTTGCCGGCGCTTGCCACTCTCCATTGCTCAGAGAAGTAGGATTTCACCAAATGGTTAAACCAAACTCAGGGTTTGCGGCTGTCAAGAAGAGAAAGTTTGGGGTTCTTCCCCTTCTTTCCTGCTCCTCTCTCCTGTTAACCCTGATTCCTGTCTTACTTTCCCTGCTTCTTGTTGTCCTCATGCCTACATCCTCTACTTGATCTCCCTCCCCTTGTCTAGTCATTAGGAATTTGAGATTGCTAATGAAATTGGCTTACTTACTTGGTAAGTAAGTATAGCTTTTTGCCCTTTTAGTTTTCTGCTCCTTCATTGAGCTGAACCAATTTATCAAGCAACTAGCAAGATCCAGGAGCCCTTTGGTGGTAGAGAGTTGCTAATTGAGCCCAAGTCATGTCATGAATGATACAAACAAATATCCTTCCACACAGAGGTACTCATATGCTTACTGAATAAAGCTAATGACTGAGAAGTCTAAACAAACTTCCCTTTCTCCTCCTCCACATCGTAAATTAGATATTAATAACATTCACAGAAAGACTGTTTTGAAGACAAACCCATGGCTCACAAAGCTGTAGGCCTCAGACACAAAAGAGTCTTTGTCCAAACAAATTCAGACCCATATGAACAGCATTAGCACTCACCTATGTGCAAGAATTAACATCTGGTCTTAAATAGAACTCTGGTAGATGCATTTTTTATCGCAAGAGGAAAAAGACCTTTCAAAATCATTTAAAATACACATCTAAATATTCTGTACCTTTTCTTCACCATTGTAGGGGTGTTGGAGTTGCTGTGTCTATGCCTATAAATAAAACTGGTCAGAGCTTATTCCCTGACCCTCGGGGCAAGATGCACTGCACAGCTTGTGTCCATATGCCTAGACTTTCTCGCCTCCAGCCTCCCACACAGCGTGGCTTCACTCAGACTGCAGCCAGGAATGGCTCTCTCCCAAACCATGTCTGGACGAGGACTAGTTTGGACAAGCACGCAGCAAAGCCAGGCTGAGGAGCATGAGAACAGCCGAGCAGCCTGGATGATGCAGGAGAGCACTTGAACCCGCAGCTTGGCCCGGTGCTTTGCTAGCAGAGATGCGGCCAGCAAGAGTAAACAGAGACCCAAACAAGCAACTATGTGTTGGTATATTTTAATATAATTACAATTTGATCAGAGATGAGCTAAAGTCAACAGATTGGACGCAAACACTGTAGAAAGAAAATCGATGTTTTGTCTTCATCCCAACGAAAAAATTTGCACCATACACCCATCTTAATAGCCTTGCCTAACATCTTCTTACGTGCAATACCATATATTCTCCCCAGCTGAATCTCACTTATTTATTTATGATAAATATTCTACGTTTTAATTTACCAAAATGTCATCACAGACCAGGAGTTACAGATTCCACAATAAAATCTTTTTTTCTAGGGAAAGCCGATTTCCTGTGTGCAGCCCTCTGGAAAGGTGTGGGAACACTGACACTCTTCCTACACAGTACTCCTCTGTCCTGGGAGAGGTGTTTTGGAGAAGGAAGACTTCATGTGCCTCTAGCATGAAAGTCAAAATGAAACACTCTTGAAAGATGCCCTGTTTGCCTTGCAGCTTTAGAGTCAAATGCCATGTGGTCTTGGGAACCAGAGCTGTGCTGCTTCTCAGGAGCAGAGAGAAAAATGAGCAGTAGCCTTTAGTGTGAGCACTGTGTATTCTAGCATTTCATTTATGGCTTGCCCTCACTAAAGAATTAGCTTGCTGTTAATCCAAACCCTCCTACTCAGACTAGCAGCATCTTGGAAAGAACAGTGTCTCTCAGGGCATTCTCATAAGCAAAATATAGAAATAGAGTGCACTGTTAAGCAAGAATTAAGTAGCTGGAAAAATGTTTAGAGTGTAGTTATCTGTTATTCATTTTCAGAATGAAAGGATACATCAAGTAGGGTTTGGCAGAGGTCAGTCCTAGATTCAGTTCTAATGAAAATATTTTCTTTTTCCTGGATACTGAGTATGCTGGATGATGTCCAGAATGATGGAATATAGAGAATGTTTATTACATTTGCAGGTGAAATCAAGCTCAGAAAGATTGCAATGAAGCCACAGGAATAGAATTCAGAATGAAGATACAGACAAATCCAAGGAACCAAAATCAGAAAGGAACAATCAGCCAGACACATAGAGGACAGAGAAGAGCCGCCCAGCTAGCAGATCTGCAGACATAGATAAAGAGGCTTCAGAGGTGGATCGCAAAGGTGTTCATCTATTAGCAAGGTCAGGTGGGTGACTGACCTCACACAAGAAGATCTTTCCCTCATTCTTTCATTCCACCCAGCACTAGTAAGATCTCAGAAAGAGTATGATGCTCTTTGGATCTCTTTGCTGGAAGACAAGCCTGTAGGTCCAGGGAGAAATCCAGAGGAGAGAGGGAAAAGATCAGAAGTTTAGAAATCATTAGGGAACAGTGACACTGTAGGAGGAGAGATGAACACGGCTCCAAAAACATAAAGGCTTATGTTTGCTGCTAGGCAGCAGGAAGAATAATCTGGGTGTTTTTTTGTTTTGGTTTGTTTGTTTTTCTGCTTATTTGGATGAATGAAAACTAATGTGATAAAAGTAATCGGCTAAAACTGTAGCAAGAAAAGGTCAGACGAGCAAGAAAAGGTCTTTTCTTCCTTCATGAGGAAGAAAAGAAAGCATGGCAGTATGTTGCCAGACAGCCTCCTCTGATCAAATACCTATCAGGAATTGTCAATGTTCTGTTCTTGCTTGGTGGTCCTGGAAGGACCTTCACACGGTGTGATTTAGTGGCCCAGAGTGAAGCAGTTACCTCTCTATGAAGCACAAGAAGTTACTGACAAAGAGAGTCACAGCATCTGCAACTTTAAATTGCCCACATTAGGTCACCAGCCACGGACATAGCACTATCATGAATCATTCCTGGTCTTCCAATTGCTCTTCCCAAACCTCCAGAGCATTGTACACTTAATCCAGTCTAATTCAGTCCCAACTGTCTGCTCACTCACCCAAGTCTTGTATGTGAACATGATGACTCCTTATCTCCCATGCTCTTTTCCCAGCTTTGAGAATCTCTCTTCTCCCAAGCGACAACGATAAGGTCTGTCAGCAAGGCCTCCTGCTGCCACCTGACCTGCAGCTATTACCATAACATTTTTTAATCTTAAAAAGACAGCAGCAAAACAGAGAAGCAGAGAGGAAACTCAAAACTGTACAGAGAAACAGCTAATTTAACAGGTGATTTTTTTTTTGATTGCCTAGGCAGGTCAACTGCACAAGCCAAAGATGCAAGGAACAAAAGGTCATTTGAGTTTTCAAGTCCTTATCGACGTGAGAAACTGTGCACAAGAGCTATAGTCCAGATGGATTTATTTCATACTCCCCCACGCAGCAAACATTTCCCAGCAAAGAGGTTTGAAGTTGAAAGCAAAGAGAGAAAAAAAAATAAAAACCAAGGCAGACCACAAGCACTCTCCAAGTATTACTAGTGATTTTTTTCATGCACATACTGAGGATCCTAGGAAATGTCTTTCCATAACCCAAAACACACTCAGCAGTACAAGACTTATCAGTCTTTGCACAGAAGAATACCAAGAATCATCTCTGTGTTATCACAAGTCCTATCCCAAATCCCTCCCATAATTGAGTAAATATTCTGACATGAATCAAATGCTTCAAATTAGTATCTTACTTGTGAGACAGAAAAATGCTGTTGACTATTTTCAAACAGTATAAGAGCTACCAGCCAGTCGGTGACAGGTTTCACCCAGGGAACTATTCAGAAATACTCATTTGCCACAGGAAGAAGCCTCTACTTGCTATGCACTAATAGATTGTTACTTGTTCATAACAGAAGTGACTCCAGCATCCACCTGGATGTCTCCATTCTACATCAGACCAACTCTTCCTCCCTTTACTTCCAGAGCAGCACATCTATGTATGTGTATCTTCCTTTTTTCACTGATGCCCACAGAATCACAGAACGGTTGAGGTCGGAAGGGACTTCTAGGGATCATCTAATCCAACCTTCCTGCTCCAGCAGGGACACCCAGAACATGGGGCACAGGGTGGCATCCAGGTGGGTTTGGAAGATCTTTAGAGAAGGAGACTCCACAACTCCACAACTCTGCCTAGAGCAGAGCATGATTTGGATGGGAGCTTCCACAATGCAGTATTTGTGAATCGCTGTCTAAATGTCTCAGAGTGCCGAAGCCTAAAATGACCAAGCATTCAGCAAGTGACCACCACTGACCTGATTCTAGCAGCGAGGACCATTGTCCTAGCAGTGGATGTTGTTTGATGCCTAACCCAAATAAATGCATCATCCTGGCCCAGCAAAGCCAGGGGAAAATAAAAGGAAAGATTTAGTTAAGGTAGCCTTTCGCTAGCATCCAGTCAACAGATTAAAGGAGCATCAAAGTTGTGACTGCTGTCATGAAAGTTTTTGCTGGTGTTAGCAGAGCAGCCATAGCAAGTGAAAAGCAATAACGTTGGTCCTGGCTGTACAGGATAAGGAAAACCTAATGGCCAGTATATCAGCCTGGGCTCTGCTTGCTTTTTCTTGGCACTAATTTTATTTCTCACTCTGGTCATATCACTTGAGGCAAGATCCACAACACAGCAGCCAGACACAGGGATTTGACTTCAGGGAGAACATAAGTACTTCACACTAGGAAAAATAGTTAGAGAAGGAAGCCAATTGCCTGCCCAGACACCTCACTAAACTTCTTCACACCTAAACTTACCTTGGCTTGTAACATTGGCGTCTGCTACGCATGCTTGGGAACATGACCACCACCTTGGCGAGCAGTCCCTGAAGGCCCCATCTTCTCCTGCAGCCTCATGCCACTCTGACAGCACCAAGCACAGCGCAAAGCCCAGCAGTCACTACCGCTTTCCATCAAACATGAATGCAACAGCCACCTTCTGCAACCTTGGAAGGGGAGCTTGGGAAACAAGAGGCTCATTTCCAAATCCCAGCTCAACCTGAAGAGGACTGAACCCAAATTTCCAAGTAGGCACCCAAGCCCTGAGGGGAATGAAGAGCCCTGCTGAAGGGATTGCTGCCTTCTCTTGGTGAAGCTGAAAAGCTGCAAAGCCTTGAATCCAAAAGCCATTGGGTAGAGCCTTGCAGGGATTCGAAGCTTGGCTGGCACACAAGTAGAGGTGAGTTTTGTAACCCAGGCCATGATGGCTGGTGCCCCTTAAAGTGGCTCTAACAGATCATAGCACAGCTCTTCTCTTAGCAAGAGCAGCAACAAAACCCAGACAGTACCACTCTCAAAGGAGGGAAGCCCATAACCATTTTGTGTCCTTCATCCTTGTCCCAGAGCAATGCCCAGATGAGCAGATGCCCAGAGAGGTTCCTGTTCATAGAACCAGAAAAGCATGGAGACCTGCACTTTAGCAATGGAGAGCATGAGTTTCCAGTACTGGTTCCTAAGTTATTTCCTCTTTTTAGCTGGCAAAAATACTTCAGGAAGCAGGGGCCTGAACCCAGACTCTCCCTCATCCAGACAAGCCTCCTAAGAACCCAGCCATGCCCTGCACAAGTCTGGTGAGTGAAGAGTGTGAGAAGTGGGGTGTCTTCACTCGCATCATTTTAAGCACCTGAATGTTCACGTGGAACATGTTTTACATCTGCCTTTGCCTTAGTTCTCCATAAAAGCAAGATAAAAGTGTTTTCCAACACCCTGAGGGGCACTGAAGACTGTAGCAAAGCTTAGGAGTGACAGTGACAGTACCTGCTTAGTCTTGCTCAAAGACAGGTACAGACTTTTCCGTTCCAGGCACTGCAAGAGGAAATGAATGAAACTAGGTCCATGTTTCATTGGACTTGGGAAGGAATCAAATCTCAATACAACCTCTGTAGCAAAGGTTATAAACTGCAAGTCTCTTTAAAGCAGGAGTCAAAAAGCATCTTGAGCAAAGAGGAACTAAAGCATCTACCGCCACACGATTCTTTACGGAGGGTGTCATTCTTTTGCTGGCTCTCATTACAGTGTTTTTACAATTTTCTTGCTTTCCTTTCTGCCCTCTTTCATGGTCCCCTAGAGTTTCAATCAAAATTGCATTTCCCTGCTTCTCATTCCCCCCAGCCCCTTGCATTCCTGGAAGCAAAACGAGGACAGACTGAACTGGCTGGCTGTAAAAAGCTGTTCTCACAGTGAAAGCAGCGTTTTCCAATAAAACATAAGCAGTCTGGCTGCATTGCCTGTGCTTTCCTTCTCTGCTTTAGGGCACATCTGCGGAGATGCAGCAGTCTCAAACGGGTGACATAAATAATAAAGAATCATTCTTAATATTCGAGCAACTTCAGCCTTGCCAAAGAAGTAGCCAATGCAACAATTCCAGCTCCTGTACACTTAGAAATAGGCTGGTCTCTGGAAGCCCCCTCCCTGCCCCCAGCTGGTAACTAAATCCATCCCATGTTTGACTTTTCTCTTAGTTGACTTGTTTATTGCCAAATTCCAAAACCAAAAAAGAAAAAATATGCACTTTTCAAAATGTGATTTATGAAGTGCCTCTAAGTAAGTGCATGCATGCACACATAAAACACACACAGGGCTGTGGGTTCCAGCTGCACAGGAGGAGAAGCAACAGGAACTCTCGCTGCATAATAAACACTACCTGAGCAAATCCTTGTTTTTGTCTGCAAAGGCTTGGAGTCAGATTTGTAGGGGGAGACATAGCTGCATGGCCTCGTTAGCTTCATTACAGTGATGAAAGGGCACCTTTTTTGTTCCATTTTTTTGTCCCATTTCAGAAAAGTTCCCTTAAACACCCACAAAGGCACCTAATGGCAGTTGGATAGTTCAAATTAGACCATCCCTGCACGTCCAAATAGCCTAACAGTCCCAGCTTTAAGCCTTTACAAGCGTTTCTTCACTTCATCAAAGAGAAAGGCTGTTTAGTTTTCATTTTAAAGGGGAGAAGGAAAGCATATTAATCTTCAACCCGCCTTTAGTTAACGGGAGTGTTGTGTACTCTGCTCCAGCAGAGCCGTAGTCATCCGTGATGCTCTAGCTGCTATTTGCAGAGCAGCCGCTCTTGCATCCTGAAAGCTCCCCGTGCAAGTCAAGCAGAAGCAAAACAGGGCTCTCAGCACAGACTCAAAGAGCAGAGCTTATTTGCTATAGCCTGCAGGCTTACGGAGGCTAAAACCAAGCAAAGCCCCAGGAAATGCTCCGTGGTAAAGCCCTGGGTCTACCAAGGAGCTGTGCAGCCCCTATGCAGCCATGGGAAGGAGCACAAGCCTGTATTCCTGGAGGTCCCTGCTCTGAGCTTCACCCCAGCGTCTGCTCCTCTCCCCAGGACCATGGAAGTTCAGGTATTTTAGCCGTGACTGCTCTTACCTCATATATAAGGGCAGCTCCGCCAAGATAAACAGGGCCCAAGTGTGATTACACCCATTTCAGCCAGGGGAGAGAGCTCGCACCACATTAATGTGCACACTAGAATCACAGTACCTGGAATGATTAGTATTTATGGAGCATGAAATTGCATTCCTCGCTTCCTCACCTGGCCACACAGCTAGGTGCAGGAGGGAACTGCAGATCCTTCCTGCTCATGGCCTGCTGAGGAGCTCTGCATGGGGAAAAGGAGGGTCAGAAGACACCCAAAGGTGCCCTCCACAGAACTGGAGCATGAAAAAGTACAACAGGGAACACAGAGGAAATTTGATGACTTTCCAGAGCAGTTGCCCTATTAGCATTTAGAGCCTGCGAAGTAAAGTAGGACTCTTGACCTGGCAGGAGCAGGCACCCAAGTTTAGCAGCGGACATGGGGTGCCTTCCCAGGCCTGAGTTTTCTGCCATAAGGAAAGAGAGAGAAACCAACAATAAACTCAGTTTCTCAGCAGGGTAAGTAAGTCTGCTCTCCCACAAGGTGCTCTGCTGGACAAGTATTTGTTTCACACTCACACAGCCCTACAGTACAGCTGTACAACAGTATAGCTGAGAGTACAGCATGACTGTACTCTCATCTCACTAGAGCCATCCCATAAGCAGGCAGTAATTAACACCCTCCTGGGCAACAGGAGCAAGGACTTTGTGACTAACCTCTATGGTGCTTCAAATGCCAGCTAGTTAACCCCCAAAGACAACCTCTGCATTGTAAAATCAAGCATAAGGGTTGTCTTTTGCAAGTGAGAAAAAAAAAAGGGAATTTAATTGACTTGCCCAAGGCCAACGTGTAAATCAGAGTCAGCATAAACTAAGCCAGCAAAGGCTTTAGTAAAGCTTTAGTAAATGAAAGCCAGCAAGGACGCCCTTCTTGCAGTGTTGCAGAACTGCCTGCGTGGCCTCAGGCCCATAGCACCCATCTCCTCTGCACCCAACCTGTACACTGGCTTCTCTGTTTCATAGGGCTTTCTGCAGGACAAATGCATTCATGTTGTCCAGACATAATTTTACCTGTAGATTGCACATCAGCACTAATGGTAATGAGAGGTTAGGACTTCATGGGTTTGGACCTCACCACTTCAGCTATGCCAGGGGGGAAAATGGAGTCAATAATTAGCGCTATTAGTTCCACAAGGAGCTTCTGCAGACCCTCAGAAATGCAGAAACAAGAAAAGATGGTGCAATGTATGGACAGAACTTTCCTTATGCTCTGGCTGGCAGACATATGTTGAGTGGAAATGTGTGATCCATAGGGAATTAGTATACAAACAGGTTCAAAATGGGAAACTGCTGAGATACAAGGCCTCCAAGCCCTGCTTTAATGACCCTGAATACTCCCTGAGAATCACTGGCCTCCCTTCTGCCACAATCCAAGAGCTCCACTGCACTGAGTAGGGTGCTGCATTTGCAGGCTTCACTTAAGCAAGTTGTTTTATAGGAGATGGCACCCAAATATACATTTACATCCATCCCCTCAAAGGGACCTGCATTTACCACAGTGAGTCTCGTGCACCTCATCTATCATCCTCTCAGCAGTGACAAACTCAGTAACAACAGCAACAACAACAGCAAGGCTTAATCCCTTTCCAGGGAGTTCTTGTCTGCAAAATCCTGCTTATGAAAGACATATGTGAACCTGACTGTTCAGTCAGACACAGAAAGCCCTGGTAAATGCAGGAATGAATATTTATCTGGTACAGAACTGGCAAGGAATAACGGGGAGATCTGAACAATGAAAGAAGTAAATCACTTCAATATGACAGGCTGGATTGGAGAAAAATTTCAGTCCATGGACAGAGAAATCAAAGACCATCATCTCTGGCAGTCCCAAAGGAAAACAAGCCTTTCCTTTCTGCAGAAAGAGGAGTTACAAGCCAAGGTGAAAAGAACTGAGAGTGAGGAAGGGAATGACCCACTACTCTGAGAGGCACACGGCAATAATCAGAGCACGCACGTTACCAGAGAGTTAATTTAAAGCAGAGACCAAATGCTACAAAGTAAGACGAAAAACAAAAGTAATAGTAAAGGAATGTTATGAGCAACAGGAAACCCCAGGCCTTGAAAGGGCCTTGCTGAACACTATACAAACCATACAGCACTAGCTGCACCTGAGACGGTCTTTCATATAGCACAAATATTCAATTCCCCTGCCAGCCCATGTGCCAGATTTTTTTCTATTTTTATTAGTCAAGATCAAAATATAACATCTAATGAAACTCTAAGACTCTCTGAGCAGCAGAAATAAGAAAGATGCCAGCCCAATTTCCTGGATCAAGACAAAACAAGAGAAAGTTTGGGGGGTCCGAGGCTTACCTGGGACTCGCGGCTGCAAAGCGTCCTGGCCTCTCCTTACTCATGCCTGGGGGCATGGGGAGCTTTTGGCTTTTCCTGCCAGGATGCAGATCCTGCAGACACGGCTGATGCTCTTTGCCCCTTCAGCAGCGGCCGCCGAGCCCATGAGCCGCGTTGCTGTGCGCGAGTGCAGGGCTGCAAGCGGCGACGGACGGGGAGGGAGGGACAGAGATGTCAAATCCCACTGCCGAGGCGATGCCGAGAGCAGCTCCTCAGGCGGGCGCACTAAAAACTCAGCCGGCTAAACGGAGCAGGGTCACGGAGCAGCAGCTCAGCCCCTCGACACGAGAGCGACACGAGGCTTCCCCGCGTCCCGGCCGCGGGCCGTCCCAGCGCACGCGCTCAGCATCCGCCCCACGCCACTGCCAGGGCCTTCGCCCGCACTCAGAAATCACGCGCACGGGTGGTGACAAGCCTGAGAAGACAAACCAGCGCGGAGATCTCTGGGCTGTTATCGCTCACTGGTAGCTGGGGGGTTTTAAGGAGATACAACACTCCTGCTTTGGACCCAAAGCAATGCTGTCTTCCTCTGCCAAGTATCACATTCCTGCTGACCAGCTCTGCAAAAACACGAGATTCTGGTCACATTAGCTCTCAATCTTTGAGCTTTCCTTTTTTTTCCCTTAGCAATTTGAAATCAGATCTCAATATACTCCTCAAACAGATCATTATTTCAATTGTTCTTTTTGTCGGCCTCTTTGATTTCATGTTAAAATGTTCCCAAAGTTTCTTTCCAACCATATTAGCAGCAATTAATTTAGTAGGCTTGGCTCTCAGATGAAGTAGGGCCAATTACTCCCCTCTCTGGCAGTATAAATAAGAGGAAAACCAACCCGCTTCAGTCTTGCAGCTCCTTGGGAAATCAGGACTGCATTTTAGGGAAGGATACCGTGACTAAGAAAATATGCACTGTTTGCAATTCACCCACCACCTCAAAGCGGTTGGGTGTAATGTGGCACTTCTACCCTTGCCCGCTCTGGGCCAGCTTTCACAGCAGAGGATGTGTAATTGCTTCAGCCTTGCAGTTGCCTTCTTCCCCTGAAGGACGCCAGGCTGGTTTGCCAGCAGCTGAGACGTTCTCACAAAGTTCCTAATCACAAATACTTCGGCTGTGGGTGACTGCAAGTGATGAGTCCAAGTATGCGAGCTCCGTCCCGAAACAAGAGCATAAAACTGCAACGGCTGCTCCTTGGAACGTGGCCACTGCTTAGCAGAGCAGAAACACACCCGGCTGCTGAGGAAAGCAAGCGGGAGTCATTTGTGCAACATGTGAGAGGTTACATAAAACTGGGGCATTTGCGCAAATATCGCAGGGATGGTGATTCTAGCACTGCCAGCTTGGGCATCGATGCACTGCTGGCCCATACAGCATTCCAACCTTTACCTATGGCCCTTCTCACAATTTAACCCTTAGGAGTCCCACCGTGGAGGCAATAGCTCTGGGAGATGAGCTGCTTCAATGCTAGAGGCTCTAGGTAGACTTTAAAGTTGCATTTCTGCATCCAAGAAACAGCACTGGTCCTCCCTTGGCACTCCAGGTGAATCCCACACGTGTCTATAGGCTTCCCCTAGCTAAGGGCACCATCACAGGCACTCCCACTTTCCCCTCTCTCTTGCACAATTCATGTTTATCCACTGCCAATTTCCCCTGCTTATCGTTAAGAAATCAAGCTTTATGTTTTAAAGCATATATCAATCGTCTGCCTCTTGAAAATCTTCTTGGAACATTTGTCTTCTCATTACCCTGTTTACTTTGTAATATGAATTTTATTGAATTGCTATTTTAGAATATTGGTTTCACTCAAATTGCAAATAAAAATGGATTTTCTTCAAGATAATGAAATATATAGCTCATAACGAACACAGAGGAAAATCTCTTTGAGTTGCCCTTGTATATGGAATAATTTGGCACTGTTTGAGTGCTGAGTTGAGTAGGTTTCAGCACGCAGGAGACTCAGGGTTAAGTACCAGTGTGCTGGGCAAGTTGAGAATTCAAATCCTGTTCACAGCCCAGCATTATAAGGTCCAATTATTCAGTATGTGTTTCCACTTTCCCCATTGCAATGAGGGAAAGCAGTGAAGTAAAACCTGGCATTTAACTCTCTCTCTTCTCAATTGCATCTATAGCTGCATATACTAGCTCTATAGCTCTACTAAAGGTGATAAAAGGTAAAAGGCAGGTGAGTGGGAGCCGATGGCTGGAGAAAGTAGGTGACACTGGCTTATTTTGTGCTTAAAGAGTTTGCCAGTAAAACTTTGTCAAGGAGGAGTGTGAAAAATCACACACACGTATCTGATACTGCTATATCAGCTTGGTATATACATACACATACCATACACAGTACAACTCCTGCAGAGGCCAGGGGCACTATTTGCTGCTTTGGATCTCCCTCCAGGCAACAGATTTAAGCTTTGGGGGCAAACTAACTTTTTGGCAGAGACTACTTGTGTCTCTACTGTGCAATGGATTAATAGAGACTGGTTGCTAGAGCGGTAAATCGAGGTAAGTAAAGAAAACTTTTATATGCAGGAAATGGAAAAAAAAGGTGTCTTTACAAAGGATACATATGGAGTCCCATTGCATGGCTGTGAGCAGACACTTCAGACTGATCCACAGAGGTATTTAAGCACTTAACTCTTTTTTTTCCCCACTACAAGGAAGCCCTAAATTCCTCTGCACGACACAGTCCAAACACCTTCCCAATTTGGATCTAGGGGCTCATGGAGAGTCCTAAACGGTGCAGTGCACATCACCCGTTTCCCTACCAGACTGGGCACTGTCGATGTCCCCAAAGAAAAGGGCTTTCCACACCCCTGCGTATGGAGGCTTCAGCTCTGAATCTTCCAAGCTAGAAGAACCAAGACATACAAACAAAACAATTTCAAGTGAAGCCAAGATCTAATTAGAGCACTGGTGGTACCAGCAGATGGATGCCAAGTGCCCCTGTTTCATGGTTTCAAGACTCCTCTCCCTGTTTGAGTATTCCCCAAAGCTACCTTAATTAAACACAGCAATTAGATTATTTTTGCAGACCTTTAAATCTGCTCTCAGATACATCCTGACCAAGTGTCTTCAGTTTGGCTGCAGAACTGCCACAAGACTCCTCAGCATGTTATGGTGAGGAGACAAGCACAGGTTCAAACCCTAAAACTCTGCCCATGTCTATTGGCAATCCAGAGAGAAGCATCCTCCTAGATCTTCTGTGATAAGCCAGTTGGGACAAGTCTTTGTCTGAAGTCACCTATGACAGGACTTGGCCTGCATCCTCCTTCCCAGGAGCTGAGGAGGGAGGAGGACTCCGGAGAGTCTCCTTCCTTCCAGCATCACAGCTCCCCATCCCAGCACCTGCTTCCCAGCTTTATATGGGAGGAGAAGACCTCCTCAGGCAGGCTTCAGTCTCAGCTCCATTGCAGTACGGTTGTCAGATATCTCCAAGATGGGCTGTATGCCCACATAGAGTCACAGCACTCGTGTCTGTATGAAGACATTCTGGGCCAAAACACAGCAATCACAGGTAACACACAAGATAAGAGCAGTGATGGCTGCATCAGCTTCTTCTCTCCAGTGTCTCAGCCCCAGGCAATAGAGTCTCCTCACAGACTTGCAAGAATTTTCAGTTTGGAGTCTCTACTGAAACTAGCTTGAGACTCCACTTAATACGGGTTGTGAGGATGTTCTTAATGGAGCTGCCATCTATTGCAGAGCTCAGACAATTCACAGTCTTCAAAATGCCTCTCTTCACAACATCGTTGTGCAGCAGGCTACTCATCTTAGTCATATTTCCCAAAACATCATCTAAGATGCTTACCAACATTACCAATGTGGAGTAGATCAGAGAACTGGATATGAGGTTGCCACCACTGAGGAGTTAAAATGTAAAGAGTATTTCCATGCAGACATTTGTGTAGGAAAAAAAAGAAAAAAAAAAGAGAGAGAACAATCCTGCCAGAAAGAAACAGCCATCAGTGCTCAGGAACCTTGAGGCTAGTGTTTCAAACTAAGAGGAAGCCACATACATCTAAGAGAATGGGACAACCAGAAGTGTGTAAGTGACAAAGAGCTGCCATAAAGCAGACTCTGGCACTTATTGCAAAGGTCACAGACATCTGTATTTCCTCAAATAAATAACCTCTAGTTAGCTGTAACCTAAAAGCACAGCCACCTCATGTCAGGACTGAAACAGATGTCAGGACTGAAACGGGGCTCTAGAGCTTGACAAGACACATTCTCACCACTACAGCTTACCAGCAATTACAAGAGCAAGGCATTCGTGATACTTCCCTTCCTGTATTTGCTATATAAAAACAAAAATTACTGGCCAAAGCTGCTTTGGAAGCAGCAAATAGAGCATGCACGTGGGTTTTCATCTCTACACAATGGGTAACCAAGAAGTAACCTATAATACTGATATTTGTTTCAAAAATACTGTCATTGCAATGTTCTTATTTGCCACTGATCCATGGGCAGGAACCTTCCAAATACTAAAAGTTATTGATGTCCAAGGAACCTTCCAAATACTAAAAGTTATTAATGTCCAAGGCAGAAAATTCTCTCTCAAGAAAGGAGAGAAGAGGTAGCTCCTTTAATCTCCTAATGAAGGAGCAAAGGAAACTGCACCATGCCCAGATGGGAGACTAACATGACTTGCCATTAACGGCATCACTTTCACAGATGCAGACAGACAAATCTTAGCTAGACAGAAGAGAGCCAAAATGACTCTGTACCCACATCCTCTTCGACCATCCCAGAGCCTGGGCTCAATTTTTGCATCGTTACTATTCCTCATATGAAGGGAACAGCAACGTCCAGGGTTCACATATTGGGGAACGAGGCTTTGCTACCCAGACACACAGAGTTCTGAGTGTGGGAAAGTTAGAATTCTTTCTCCTCAAACCCACCAATGCTACAACATGAGATTAAACTGAAAAACTACACTTGTCTGAATTTCCAGAGCAATGTAAAAGAAATAAGAAACAGCTTTTGACTGAATTTTCTTTCTCTTTTTAGGGCTGCTTTTTTTTTTCTTTTGCATCCATTATCTCATCAGTAGCAACATGGTGGGGTTTTTTTGATTTTTTTTTTTTTGTTTGTTTGTTTGTTTTTTTCTGGATCCATTCCACAAGCTTTCTGGGTCAGATAGTGGTATTTTTTTTAATGTAACAAATATGGTTGCTAACCAAGAAGAGGCAGATGCTATCCCGGAGAATGTTCCCTATGCAGTCCCAACCACAGTTCCTTCCATCTGAATTAAGTATATTTAAAAACTTGTCTAAAGTAACTGCTCCTCAAACCAGAAAAGAGCCATTTTTTAGTGGAGAATGATACTCCTGGCCTGAATTCCCTGCTGCCAGGCATTTTATCACATACACCTCCACCAAACATTGCAAGCACTGCCAGGTTTGAGGAGCACCAATTTAGACTTTGCATCCCCTGGCTCATCCAGAAATCCAGACATGACAGAAATGGGCCTATATCTTTATGGAATCATTTTCCGAATAAAACCATCATCAGGTAAGGTGCTTTTTTTAGGCACCAGGACCCCTGAAGACCTTCTGGAACCCCAGGACCCTCTACAAGTAGCCTTACCTCAGCTG
>JAVCKT010006451.1:0-29375 GCA_032273925.1 Rhynchotus rufescens
GATCAAGCTGAAGTAAATTAAGTGTGTCTCACAGCTGACCCTGTGTCCTGAATGTTGTAGCTTATAGAGAATGGTCACCAGCCAAACTCAGGAATCCTGCTGATTTTAAGATGCTAGTGCTTTTTTTCTCCCTGTGTGTGGCAGATGTTCTTCTGAGCTACAGAAAATGTGTATGTAGGTGAACCTGAGCAGAAAGTAGGTCAAGTGCCAATTCCTCTTAAAGCACTAGGAAAGCACTGTGTTGAGCTTTTCAGAAAAAAATAAAAATCCAAATATATATATATATAAAAATTCTTGGTCTGTTTTTGTTCAGATTTCTCTGATTCTAATCTCATAGGAAAACATGCAAACTCTGCTCTATTTCCTTTTGAGCTGAGCCAATCCTATTGCAAGGATACATTTAACTCAGACCATGTAGACTCCAGTCTCACAGTTCAATTAATCTGAACTGTCTGTCCTGGTTCCAGTACATACACTTGTCTTTAGAGATAAATGAACAGCCAGGAAGCAGACTGCGGATGGCGATTGAGGAATCCTAGATGGTGGTACTACTTTTTGGAAACTGGTAGGCCTTGAGCTAAAGTGCCTAGGACACATATGACCTCTGCGGTAAATAATTTCCTCTTCAGTCACCTCTCCATTCATTGCAGTATCTCTCTTTTCTAAGGGGCCAAATACTACTACTGCTGAACCAGATGCTGTCTATGAGCAGTTTAAGCATGGTTCTTCCATGACCAAAAGCAGGGCATTTGGGGCAATCCAAATCCCTCAGAAATGTGGGGAGGTGGGCTACAAGGATCTGCCAAGGCAGACACTGCCAGCCTGCCCTGGGGCTCAACAGTGCACCAAAGGCAGCTTCACAGTGCAACGATCAGACATGCCAGGATTTAACCTCATCTCTTGCTTGTGAACATGGTGTTCCCATGGATCATCATCCTCATAGCTCAAGAGCCAATATGTCCTTGGCTCTTGGCTGTAAAAAGATTTGGGCATGCAGCTCAGCAGGCCTGGAAAGTTGTCCATTGCTGTTCACCTCAGTGAAGGTATGGGCCCAGAAAGGGCCATGGAGATCCCTGAAGTAGTTTCTAGTAAGGCAGCTTGGGTGTGGGTAGCAGACCAGCTGCAACAGCACACAGCTCTACATGAATTTGTTTATCCTTTAAAGTCAATTCTTCTTATGCAGTTTCATCTTGTCATTAACTGGTTGAGATTGCAAATCTTCCAGCCTCATTTTCATCTGAAAGTAAGGTCAGATACACATTGATAAGTATCTTATGCTTGCATAACCACAGAAGCAAGCTGTCATGGTATGGATCTGAGTAAGTCAGGCTGCATATCTTCAGTGAAAGGATAGGAGAGAGGTTACATACCTCAGTCAGCTACACATTGAGCCCTACACACTATATAAATTAGTTTGGATGTACTACTCTCAATCTCTTTCTACCACCATCATGTTAATTATTAAAACACATACTAAAAAAATTGAATGTAAATGAAGAATGTCAGCAAAACGTATTCTTTGCTTGTTACCAAAAGGGAGCGGAGTTTACAAGAAACTTCAGGCTATACAGACCCAGCTCCCTAGACACACTGCACAAAATTGCTAGGGAATTTAACTGAAAAAAAAACAGAGTCAGACTTACTAAGCTTGCCTTCATTTGGTGATTAGGCTTCTTTTAAATCATACCCTCAGGAGACTCAACTCCACTTAAATATAGGGCAATGATACTTGCAAGCGGCCGAATGCAGAAGAGCGAGCAAAGCACTCTTCCCTGTCCTCCCCACTTTGAAATCTGAGATGCCTGTGACCTTCACCAAGGGTGGATGCTCCGTAAAGAACAAGGCTGAGACAGAGTAAGTGTCTTCGAACAACAAAAGATGATGAGCTCTGGCACCACTGAGAGTTATACAGCAAATTTTACTGAAAGTCAGGTGGTTACGACAGAGAAAACGTAATCTCCATGGCAATCACTGAGCCTGCCTCACATGAGTTTTTCACAAGGTCAGCTATCCCTGGTTTTAGGTGACACAAACATTTCTGGAGAATGTGACCCTGTAGCTCTGGAAGACACACTTTGCTCACGAGCGGTGCGGTAACACCTGACCTCTGCCACTGTTTATGGCACTTGTAAACTGGGAGACATCTCTGTGTGAAAGATTCTCTGGAGCTCTCACTGGCTCTATTCCTGTTTCTTGGAACTGCGTCACTGGAAGCTGGGCTTTAGCTCCATTATGGATTACAGTTTCTGTTAATGACAGCAATCAATATCAGGGAGAAGCTGATTTAGGGGGAGAATATTGTTCAGTATTATTTACAAGAGAATGAATTGAATACAGAACAAAGTAGCTCTAGTCTGCCAGGTAATACAGCTATCTCTCACCTAAAGCCCCCAAGTCAGACTTTTGTTTGCAAGGAACTTTTCTATGATTGTAGCAAAATGAATGATGGATACATTCATGATTACTGATGCAATCATCTAGATAAAAGATTCACTTTTAGAAAAGACTGAATGGGCATCCAGACTAGAAGGGTGGGGGGAGAGGTGAAATTAAAGGTATTTTTACTTCCTTTATCTTCAGAATAGCACAATCAGATCCATCTTAGGCTAGAAGAGCAACTTCAGGTACATAGCAGTTTCTGACAGTGAACCCGACACTAAAAGGGACTCTAAGGCATGAAGGTATTGTAGAAAATGATGTCAAGAAAGATATGATAGCAGTATCATGATACCAACCGGTTCTTATGAATGCCAAGAGTGGGCTATGAGTGTGACAATCCAACAATGACAAATAATGAGATCAGCTCCACCTGACGTCTGTTGACATTGGGGGAACAGTGGCAGGCCTCCAAAAATGAAAGGTGCTGAGGAAAGTCCTTGGCAAAGCATGTGCAGCTCACGTAGGGACAGCCAAGGAGGCAGATCCTGTGCCACCTGTGAATTTCTGAGCCAACTAGGATGCCCTCTTGTCATGGTGAGAAGAAACGGGATATGACTGATACCTACTGATACCTACTGATGAGAGGAGAGACGCTTGAAAGATTTGGAGGTAAGGGGAAGAAAGGTAGATATCTGTCACATGCAGGGGCTTTTAGGTAGATATTCAGTGAGATGTCTTGTCTTATCATGAGGAATCCACGGCTGAGCTCACTGCTGCACTCCTATCATCAGGTGAGAGGTGAACTATGTGTGGCAGCTGAGATTTTTCTTTTAGAGGAACTGCAGGAGAGGAAGGGGTTGGAATAGGACATGGTACTGGAGGTATGCCTGTGTAGATAGTAAGCCTATCTACTGCCCAGTTGTGAACATCTAGCATAGGGAATAGAAACAGCAAAAGCCATGACTGAACACAAAAAGAATATTATCAACACAGGAAATCCCTATCCAACACTTTGAAAAAGAGCCAGGGCCAACTTTTCCACTTTAAGTTCCAAAAACTGCCTATGTCACAGGAATTTACTAGACCAGATTCAGAAAAGAATTGAGATTAGGAAAAATAAGGGGGAGTCTTTTTGTTTGGTTGATTTTTTGCAGCATATCTGGCAGGCTATACAGAAAAAAAAAGTGGACCATCATGTGGGAATCAGTGACAAATGTGAGCCTTATAAATGCCTTCCCTGAAGCATCACAGAAGGAGGGGAGAACAGGTTGATGGTGAAGGTAAAACACACGAAAAGGTGTCTGCCTAGCAGTGCTGGTCAGTCACAACCCTCTGCGGACCAGGATTTAATAGACCAGTGAATCATGGCTCTGTTTAGGAGCACTCTGCTAACAATTCAGTTGCAGACAGAGAAAGAAAGGTATCAAGTGAAACAAGAAACTTGACCAGAAAAAGAACCCCAAAGCCTATACCACTGTTTTCAGGTCATTGACTGAATTCTGAATACATGAAGTAATATCGAAGAGCAATGGTACAAGCAGCAGTGGTTTATATATACCTCCTGTTGGTCAGTTACAGACATGCAACAGTAGTGAAGACAAAACCAAAGATAACTACAAACCTGTGGTTATATAAATATTCAACAGAAAGGAGCTGCAAGCTGAAAACAAGATGTCACTGTTAAAATATCGGAGATCAACCAAAATCTTTTCAAGTTGCAAGCTCCAAGCTCAGTTGCTGAACAGTGAACATAAACTCATATCACTTTATCCCATGTTCCTGAGTGGTCTTAGTTAAAACAGTAGCCTCAAGCAGGCAGTATTTTGTTGGGTACGTTAGCTGAGCTTTCCCAAACAGGCTGCAGCACACAATCCAATTCATATGCACCCTCAGACTAACTCAAATTTTCTTTCCACCCTGCTGAACATTCAGCATGCACTAAATTTAAGTTCAGCAATAAATCAAGACAATTAAAAATAGTTAACAGCCGCGTTTACATGAGAACAAGAATTTTGAGATAATTACTCTGAAAGTTGGAAGTGGAACGAAGCAATCTGTCTAATTAGCTTTAAATGTATTCCTGCTTTTTGGAATCAGATTGGTAAAGTTTGAGGGATTTGAATTTTAGAAAGTGTTGCTCAAATACTTTAGCTTTAACACCATCCTGAAAGTTCAACATGTGTCACAAACCACTGGAATAATAATGATGGTGATAATAAAACTTTGATAGCAGCCATCTGCCCATTCCAGACAGTTGAATCATTTCCAGTGCTCGCTGAGAGCCAACACTGACGTGGATTTTTATACACTATATCATAGACAGTATACGCAGGGTCTGCAGTCGAGACCTTTCTGTAATGACGTCAAAGAGGTTGTGCAGCCAGCTTTTAAAATTGCTGCAGGCTTCTCCTAATGACATTAGGATATAACAAACGAGGAAAGGAAGATATGTATATCAACGTTACAATAACAAGCAAGGACAGCACACTTAGCTCTGGAGGCAGCACTGGGGTTATCCTCTGTAGAGCTGCTTTCCAAAGTTCACATCAGTGAAGGAGGTGGGGTGTGAGTTCCATGACGAAGGGGCATAACTCAGATGGGTGGCTTTTTAGTGTGAGGTTGGGAAGAAAAGTAAAGAAAAAGGCATTGAATTTTTTAAACAGAATTTAGATAGGAAACTGTGAGAGAAGAGACATCTCTGAGATGTTTATTTCAATTGTGCACTTACTCATAAAGATAAAGGATCAACTTTTGAACAGTCTATAGGACACAAGTGTCCTAAAACTTATATATAAGTTTCTCCAAAAGGAAACTTAAAACTTGAAATAAAATAATCCAAGTATTCAAAGAGCATGGAGAGAATACTGGCAGATATTTGCAATGAGTTGCAATGCAGATATTTGCAAAGAGTTATTTTGTTTTGGTCTTGGTTTTGACCTACATATAGCCAGATCTATGGCTGACCATGTTTGAACTGGAACATTACTCCTACAAAGGAGAGGGACGTAGTATTTTCCCTCAGAAGCATTTTCCCTCAGAAGTCCTAAAAGCCTAAAACGTGCATCTCTCTTCTGATACAGCTGGGTCTGCTGGCCCTCGGAATGAGCTGGGAAGCTCAAGGAAGTATTTACACAAGGGGATAAAGGATAAAGGAAGGCTTATATCTTAGCAGAGAGCAGAAAAAGAGTAGCATTTGAGTCCACTTGCAGGTTTTGTAGACATTAATATAGGCACTTGAATTCAACCAGCAGTGTTTCTAGGAAGGTTTAATGGACTTTTCTCCCACCTCATTTTCTAGTCTAAACTAAACAGTTTAGGCTGTTAGGATAAATTTCTGACAATGGGCAATATCTATATGCTGTGACTGGTGGGGAAAAAAAAACCCAACAGATGCGCTAGAACATTAGCAGCACTTGCAAAATAAGGTGTAAGTGAATTTCTAATGCAGTTGTTGCTCCTTTCATGTCATGAAACATAACTCTTGGAATGCTGCCCTTGTTATTTACTCTCAGTAAATACTCTTATCTATGTAAATGAGAATACTAGTATTTACATAAAATGCTTTAATAAATCTATGTCATTTTCTTTATCTGTAAATTACTCTTTGGTTTAGCTGCTTGAGCTAATAATGCAATTAGAATAATTGGAGTTTCTTTATGCCCTTATTTATTGTTTTCTTTCTCTGCTCTGCTTAGTGCAGCAGTTGCAGCACTCCAAAACTGTGTCTCAGAAAATGCACAAAATTTGGGAGAATAACATTTATCTATAATTATCAAAACTTAAAAGCTGAAGTTCTAGTTCCTGTACTTTTACTTTCACCATTTTTCCCTCAAAGCCATTAAAAAGACCACCAAAAAGAAACACTGTTTAAGAGTTAAAAGCTTTGTGATGTTATCAGTCCTTGCTGCAACTATATCTAACTGTATCATCAAGAACACCTTATTAAAAATATTGCAACTTACTGTGGGCTTCTAGTTTTGAAAGAAGCCTTCTGGGGACATTTAAAGCCTCTGGAACTGTAGATCTGAGAAATGAATCACAGTATGATGAATAACAGTATGAAGCAGCATTACATTTGACACTGATGCTTCCCAAGGATGGGATCTAGTTCTGGATCTCCTTTTGGGACAGGGCTCCATGGGCAGTTCTAGCTCTTGGGGGGAACAAGGGACACCACGGTGGGGCTGAGCCTGCCTGGGCTGAGCCTGAGTTGGGTGGCTGCCTGTAGACCAGGGTTAGGGGCCCAATGGCTGGGCAGGGGCAGAGCTGTGGTGGGGCTGGAGCTGGCACCACTGCAGCAACGTGCAACAAGGACTGATGGTCCCAGGCAGGGTTAAAATGGGGGACAGGGCTGGAGGAGGCCCAGGAGCAGGCAGGGAAGAGCTGGGGGACATGCAGGGCCCGGATTTAAATTCTCTTCCATAGCTTTGATTTTATGGCAGCCAGATCTGATCCTGGCTTTATGTTGCAGTGATATTATTCCACTCTAGATGAAATAGATGCTAAATAAAAAGCTCATCTTTGAAGTGTTAACAAATATTTAACCTGAAGCATACCTTAGTACAGGGTGCAAGTCTTCATGCATCTTATTCAGATTGTTCAAATGTCACTTCTGTGATTTCATCTGTATTCTTCTGTTTTGATGCATCTACAGAATTCTGGAGTGCTTCTCTGTGAATTTCTCAATTTTATTTTCATTTGTTTCCCAAAAAGGGTTAAATTCATTGTTTCTCAGCAAGCATTGTGATCATCTATGATTCATTAAGTGATAACCACATTACTTGACAGAGAGGAGAGTAAAAAGAAACCAAAAATGTGAAAACTAATAAACAAAGCCCCAAAGCACAATCCTTCAAGCATCAAATTTCTCTAAGCGTTTTCCTGTTTCTCTCTGGTTCAGTCATTGCCAGTTGGTCTTCACCTATAAACTGATCTCATCCAAACACTTAGCCACGCTAGTGGCACTGTTACATGGCAGAAATAGAAAAAGGTTACATGGCAGAAATAGAAAAAGGTCCACTCTTCTTTTTTTTTTTTTATTTTTATTTTTTCAATTACCCTGCTTCTAGCCATATGATACTAAGACAAACAATTCAGCAAAGTCTTAAGCCTTCAAAGCCTGTAAACTTGAGTGATTTCTGAGATAAACTAGAACAATGGCAATTGTTCTGGTGACACTGATGAGGGAAAACAATTCTACAAATTAAGTAAAGATACAGGAGGGAGAGAGAGAGAAATTGAGGGACAGCAAACTAGACACACACAGACTAAAAATATCAGAGTGAAGAGTGAAGATTTGAACTGCTTTTAGCTGTGGTGAAAGATTATGCCAACATAAGAAATATTCCCATATGTGTGCAGAGCAAACTAACAAGTTGTCCTAGTAACAAACCAAGCTGGTTTCTTATATACAAAAGGCAAAGCAGTATGGACGAAATCAGTACAAAACTCTAAGTGTCTGTAACATGTTAAGACAAAAGACATAAAAAAAAAAAAAAAGGACAAAAGTAATTGCATTCTGTGATACACCATAACTTCATTTGATTTCAAAACTGGATGAAATAACTTCAGAATAATTCTATTCATATATTTCATTCAGATACGTATCTTAAAAGTGTTTTGGAGTTCAATATTATTGTCTTTATGTTGGAAAATTTAGGTGTTTGGCACTAGGTACATCTCTACAGGAAGTTTCCAGCATATTCTCCTTTTCAAGAGAGTGAAGAGCAGATAGAAAAATTGAGCCTTCATCTATTTATAGTTGCTGGAAGAAAACAGAAGTGTAACAGTGCAGTGAAGAGACAGGAAGGGTTACATTGCTCAGGGAGCCTGTGCTAGAGATTTCTCTATGAAACACAGAAAGGACAGTTGCATGATTGCATGTTCTTGGCAAGTTGAGTTTATGCACTAACATTTTTAGATTTATTCTTTATCTAGGTGGCTGCTTGGGCATTTACTGCTAAATATCCAATGAGCAGGGGACTCTGGCTGGCTGCTTGGAGCGCATCTTCACATGGCAAAATACATTTTTTAATATTCAAGGCCAACAGAGATCAACTAGAGCATCCTCGTGTTGGGAAAGGAGGAGGCACAAAGTAAGATAGGAGGGAAAGAAGTAAAAATACTAGAAAATACAAGAAAATTGAAAGCACTGATGTCTCACACAACCCTGGAGTCTGAAAGCAGCTAGTGCTTCCTCCAGTGCATGTCCCAAATGGCAAGATCAGTGAGGCACTGCATACAAAGCATCAAATACACAGCATCTTTATTGCCACAGTTTCATCAGACAGGGGACTGAAACTGTGAAAGTGCTAATGATGACAAATATTTGGTATTTTCTGATGACCGAGGAATAAGACTTTGGAGATAATATAGGTTCATATTATCGCCAGGCTTAACTGCCATAGACTGAAACAAGAGAGGGATTTCTGCAGTGTGCATTTCAAAGGGAAAAACAAGGAATATGGGAACATGGGAAATGGCTGGGGACCAGCAAATGTACTCAGGACCACAACTATGTCAGGTCTGGGGACCAGATCACAGCAGAGCATCACATAGAACAGAAAGTTCGTTTCCTGCTACAGTGTTCATTTTGAATCTCTCACGACCATTTGCTGAACTTCATAAAGCAGAAGAAATATTTAATAAAAGTTTCAGTGATGAAACTCCTACCGCTTTTCTTAGAAAAAGACTCACTCTATATTGGTCTCCAAGGACAGAGATAACCCAGCAATTCCAGCACGAATGACTTAGCCAACTACTAAATCCTGACTGCTGAACTCGACATTTTATTGTTAAGTTTCCCAGATGTTCACACAGTATGGCTGAAATTTTTGCTATCTCAACTGCCAGATTATCTTCTCTAAGAAAAAAGAGGGAAAGGAACTGAAGGAGTAGGAATTCTGAGCATGAGATGTATCAGAGCAGGAATACAAATACAGAAAGGGAGTCATGATTTTGCTGATTTAAGAAAAACACATAAAATCAATATTGCAGGTTCCAACTACTGATTGTAACATTCTCTGTTAACATTGCATTTCCACTCTCAGCTTGTTCACATGAAATATCCTTGATTCATTCCCAGAAAGCCAGTGGCTACCCCAGGAGATATAACAGAGTAGAAATAGAGGGAAACTAGAGGAAAAAAAAATGTTTCAAAATTTCCAGGCAAAACAGATTCTGAAAAAAACACATGGTCCTTGAGATAGTTAAATCTTATAAGGACATTTTTTCAAGGTGGGGAAAATATTTTGGACATTTGACTGCTCAGATCTTTCAACACTTATTCCACAAACAGTTCATATCGACCAGGAGCAGATTTACAATCCACTCAACCCAAAGCTGACTAAAAGAAGCCGAAAAGTGGCTGCAGACTTTCAACTTTACAGCACTGAACTGGTCTATTCAGTGTTAACTCATGATACTTTGAGAAACACGTGTAAATTTTTAGTATATTTGAATCAAGATGTAATTTTCATAGCTAAAAGCTGTCTCTAATCAGAAATTTCATAAATATTCATGTGATCAGAGTTCTTTTATTATTCTGCCCATTTAAGACTATGATTTCTCTATTGGGATTCATTATCTGCTAGGATGAATTCCATTAAAAAAAGTCTAAAATGTGAATAATGAATAGGGAAGGTATTGCTCAGACCACCTTTTTCAGTGTATTTCAACAGAATACAATTTGATATTTTGTATTAACATTTCTACTATGCCCAGAAAAGTGTATTTTTATAAATAATACCTGCTAAAAAACATAGCTTCTTGCCCAATTTCAGAAATTCATTTCTCATCTTCCACTGTTCAGGAAAGTAATAAATATTAAAACCAAACTCCTATCAGATGGCGTAATGACAGTTCTTAGACAACCATTTATTCAGGAACTTATTTTGCTCTCTTTGTGTGTCAGATCATTTCTCAGTTCAAAACAACAGTCAGCCTCCTTTTCTCCTCGCAATATTTCAATAAACAATTGTTCCTTCAATTCAATATGAACACCATATACCACCGTCCATATAATGGGCACAGCTTAGTTTGTATGGTCAACTTGAATATTAGACAAAATACCTAACAGCAGGAATGATTCAAATCAATATTTCTCCTTTCTTTATTTCTCATTCTCATCTCACTCCATCAAAAACTTAATGCTACTTTATTTCCTCTAAAAGTCACTAATTTAGGAGATAACATATCAGCTAGAAAACAAAACAAATTATCTCAGACCGAAGAACCTTCTACCATACAAAATGCAGGACAGATTTCATCATGGGGCAAATATGATTTTCAAATCTTAATTGCAGGACAGTAAGCTTGTTCTGGTGGACTGAAGAACCTTACAATAACAGAAGACAACAAGGGTTATATAATGAGTTTTTGCAAAACTTGCTCTAAATTGTAAAGCCATATCATATTGTATCATTAAGGGGACACAAATTATTGAAAAGTAAAATGCATGAGGTATTTATTTGAACATAAGGCCCTTCCATTGCATGCCGTTTCATGGAATGTTTTCAAAACAAAGACAAAAAGTCTCTGTGTGCCTAAAGGTACCAAATGGATGCTTTTCTTCCATTATAATTCGCCACTTTTAAACTACTTCATAAACTAAGTCCATTCAAAAGCACCACTTAAGCTTTAAATAACCTATTGAAACAAGAGACAGCATCTTATACAGCTGTGACCATATAGCAATGATTTCACTATCCTGAGGACTACTGCTTATACGTTGCAGGAGAGGACAGATCAGAATAACAGACTGAAGAAATGGACTTCCTGAAAAACAGGACAATATTTCCCCTGGGTAAATACATGTTCTAATCTTGTGCTGAGAATATGAACGGGAGGGAGGAAACACTGCCTAAATGGAAGTTCTGCAGACAAGAAACAGCATCTGTTCATGGCTTTTAAGGTAGGTGCCAACGGTGTCAGGCTGCTTTAACAGAGGCATGGATTGCAACGGGATTCGTGAGCAGAGCAGACACACGAGAAGAGTCTTTGCAGGCTGTTCGGTCCCAACAGTAGCTGCACCGTGCTGGCCACCACACTTCACGAAAGAGGAGGGCCCAGTGAAGGGAGACAGAGCAGCCAATGTGGGGAGAACAACAGATATGAAGAAAACACAATGTATAAGAGAAGGCCGAACAAAATGGGATTTTTCTGCCTAAAATAGAAAAGGGTGGGGGTGGGGGGGAAAGAGGAAAAAGAGAAGCTATGACCAAAATCTTAAATCACATGAAAATCTTTAAGGAGGAAGAGGGTCATTTTTCTCTTAATGGCTTTTGTATATAGCCTGGAAAAACAGGAGAAAAAAAAAAGAAAAAAGAACTAGGAAAAGCTGTGAAATACAACAAAAGGCTATTTGGAGAGACCCCATGTGGAAGTCTTTAAAGAACAAGTCAGACAAACTTGTTACGAATGACACAGAAATTTTCCCTGAAATAGAGATAGATCAGATGAGCCTTAGGTACATTGCAGGGCGTAATATGGGGTGTAACATGGTACAGGGTGTAATATGGTACAGGGTGTACCATAAAGGTACAGGGATCTTTAGGTCCCTGTCCTTTTATGGTTTTACAATACTTAATAGGCATATCTGAACTACTAGTAGCAGAGGAGGTAGCGTAAGGATAGCACAGGATTTCTCCCCACTCTTTCTGAGGCTACCCACCAACCTGGGCAGCCCCACAAAGTGGGTTTCTTAGCCTCCTTTAAGCAGTGATGTGGAGGTCTCAGCATTCATCTGGCTGAATGAAACTCCAGAGCCATGAGGTAGGACTATTTTCCAGTGTAAGAGTACTGGAATATATCATATACCATGAGAAGAATTTATTTTATCTTATCAAAGTCAATCTTTAACTCCTCTTTATCTCTTCACCAGCTATATATAAATAGGTGGTGCTCGGAGTGCTTCCAAGCACATTGAACCCACTGCTCCCATGTTTTGATCAAATCCAGATGCATACCAGCCACTTCTCTACGCCTTGATTCTTGCAGAAAGAAGACAGACCAGAGTGGATTTAGAGCATGCTCTAGCCAGTTATGAATAATCACTGGATCAGGACCCTGGGGCACGACGTAAAGCACACCTGAGCCTCAGTAGGATAAATAGGTAATACATCAGATGAATGGCAGCTTTAGCATTGCAGCAGTGTTTCTGAAATCCTACTCCTGTTATCACATCAACTGAGTCGGGGGCAAAAATGTGCACGCATTCTTTGAATCTTTCTTATGCAAAACTCACTTGAGGTACAGAAGGACTCCCTATCTTTGGGGATTATTTTTATGTTTTCTTTAACATTCTTGAAGTCAGCTCGTTTCTAACATAACTCAACTGAAAATTCATGGAAATTAAACAGAGAAAGCAGAGAAAATATAGTATTACCCACTACCGGAAAAGAACTTCAGCTATAACATATGACTTACTACAGACAAAATCTTGCACAGATCATAGCAATTTTTGTATCACAAGTATCAAAATGGAAAAGGGGAAAAAGCTACTCACAAATCTAATTTCAGTTTCTCTAGTAAAAAACAAGAATTTCAGAGGTTTTCTCTCCTAATAAACTTTCTAATGTTATTGTTCCTTTCATTATTTCATATGGTCCTAATCGTACAATTTTTACACAAGTAAAACCACTAGTTTACAATTAGAAAAAAAAATAATAACTTGGCCCCATGCTGGCAAAGACAATAGGGATTTTCTAGAGTTTTCTGAGGATTTATGGGCATATTATAAGGCTACATAAAACAGATGGCACTGTTCAGATGAACAGATTATGTATCAATTCTCCAACTATTTCAGAGATACAGTTCTGTCAAAAGAAAATTATGATTAAGATCTTGTTATCTGAATGGTGTGTTTCCTGAAGGGTTATGTAGGCCTTAGAATATTTTTTTTATCCCATCATAAGAAATCACTAATATGAAATATCTTTTTTTAAAAGCACAAAATTAAATTAGAAATCATTTTAAGTAGCTATGTTTTTGATTAAGGTGCATTGATGCAATAAAGATAATTTTCAGATTTCTGGGGCCAAATTATCAAGAATGAAACTGAGGAGACTTAACTTCTAAGAGGCAATATTAATCGTTGGCAGTTAATGGCAAAATTATAGTTCATTTTGCTTTTATATAGAACTTTATTGAATGAATTGAACCATATGCACTGCCTCATAATGAGAAACATCAATAAACTCTTACAGCAATTTCATTTCTATGTTGCAAGAGTTCATGTTATTCAGCCGAGACACAGCTGCACAGCATTTGGTCATTTTGCCTGGATTTGTTAATCTTATGTCAGGGACAGGAGACCATTTTTCACTCGTATTTTATAGAATGTTTGTAGTCTGAATATCCTATATCAAAACTAATTTACCAAGCTAAGTTCAGGGGAAGGAGAAAATTAGTTCATTCTAGGAACTAAGCTTAACAGGTAGGAAGCCTCAGAAGTCATTCCAGGGCCAGTGACAGTAGATGGGGAATTTTAAAAACTACCAAAATATTGTTACTAGCTCACAGCCCAGAAGTGCTACCGTTGCACTTTCCTCCCTCATCCAATCCCTAGCTCCATTAGGAGCCAAGAGAAGATAGAGCACCGATGGGGTTGGCATGGCTGGAGAATCTCAGAGTGATGGGTTTCTGGGTGGCTTCTGTAGAACATTTTCAGCAGCCCTGAGCAGAAGTATTCTGCCCTTGCACAAAGTAGCCTCACAGCTGTCTATGGCAGCTGTGTTCTCACTGGATCCACCCCGTCCAGAAGACACCAGAAGCCTACCAAAGCATCAGCACATCTGCATGGCATTAGTTCTTTCATTTTCTTAACAGCAAAAGATAAAACATCTTTTTATGTTTTCACACTTTCCCTAGGTTCTCCCTGCCCTGGCAATCCAGATCTTTTTTCCCTATGTCTTTTTCTTTCTGATGATCACATTCTCTGTAAAACCTACTGAAGACATTAAATAATCATCACTGAACCAACACAATGTCTTCAGATCAATACTCCGCTTGTTCTGTGTTCTGTCTCTTTCCCTGTTTTGCTTGAGAAGCATGACACAAACTGAAGAAGCCAAGAGCAAGTCAACGTAACCCTTGTAATATCACCAACATAATGATCAAAAACACATGAACAAGGCTCTCCTATATCTCCCAGGTTCCTGCTGTATGAAAGAAAAAAAAAAAACAGCCCATGTATCTTTTCTGCAGCAAGAAAAAAAAACACTTCTGCGAATATCACACACCCTCAAAAATGGTCATGTGTCCTATGATCTCGCTTTCTGCATACATGAAACAGTTCTCACATACAGATGGCCATAATCACCTGTTAGTGGTCACTCCATTCCGTTTGATCTATAAGCTATATAAGCTATATGTAGCTTTACACTTTGGAAACAATGACTTGGAAGTGCTCCTCCCATATGTATGAAAACTCTAACAAGCTCACACAAGGTTTTATCAAAACCTGTTGGAGGAACTTCCTTTGGTCCCACTTCACAGTTTCTTGCAATTTTTGAATTCTCCTACTCTGCAAATACAAATAAAATATAGATAACGATAGATTCAAATCTAGACTTTGCTCTTACCTGTAATCACAGCATTCTGAGAGATCAAGGCTGAGACGACTGTGATGTTACTTGACCTATCCCATAGGTCAAGTTTAGCTGATGTAGCTGAACCAGAATAAAAATATTATGAGAATGAGTATATTAACAATGTCATTTAAGTATCTCTGACTGACTGAGCCACTCGGCCTAAATATTTCCCTGGAAAAGTCATGATGCAGTAGTAACAGTTCAAATTAGGTTGCTTTTGGGAAATTCCTTGACTTTATCAGGACTGAAGGTAGTTCTGATGTCAAATACAACATATTTAGCAATTGTGGGTTTTTTTTCCTGTTCAGGAACAGCAGGATGTTCATGATGAGACTAAAAATAATTTCAAGCAATTTTGTGTAAGAAACTATCACATGCAGGAAATCCTTTTGAAAGAAGAGGCAAGTGAATTTGAAACTTGACCATGTCCTCTTAGACATCTGCCAGGGAAACACTGGTTGTTGCTGACTAGCATGTTCAACTCTGACTATGGTACCACCAATTTCAGTGTCATACGCAACTGTTGACTTTCAGGTCAACAGTTTTAGGTGCACAGTATCTGAATTTGCTGTACATAGCGTAGGTAAAATCAATCTGTTGAATTGCTGTATGAATGGCAAAATAAAACTTCTTTATTAGCAGACATATCAGACTGCTGCATTAAAAATTATTTCAATTCTACTCAGTCACTTTGCTGGCTAACTCCCTCCTTCCCAGCCATCCAAGGACACATGTCAAGCTATGGATAGATCCTTGTCAGGCATTTTCATGATGTGGTTGGCTTGAACGGGAGTAAGAGGCATTCCACCACTGAACATTCAGCTGCAGGTGGAAGAACACAACCCGTTTGTTACATGCAGTGGCAGTGATCTCCACATATTGCCACATATAATAATATTTTTTCTAGTTCAAAAAAAGATGTGTGATCATAAGTAATTAGTATGACTCTCTATTACAGTATATAGTATCTCCATCATATCCACATGCAATAAAATGACTAAAACTGTTAGCTTGTCTTTGGAGAAAATCCATAGAAATGGCCTGCCCTTTAGCAATTCTTATTTTGTTCAGTGGATGTCAGCATTCCTAAACAGGAAGAAAAAGGTGCTTCAGTTCCATCTCTTAACGAATGGCTGAGGATGGTTCCAAAAGCATAAAAAGATGCATCGTTAGTAATCAGCAACAGCCTCTGTTCATCATAATGGATGAGTGCAGAATTGGACAGCACTTGCCTGATTTTTTGGAAGGCCCCTAAATGCTGGTAAATCATTTTCTAAGGATCTCCATTGTTTAACATGCAGTAAGGCATTTTAATGATTGCTGATTATACAAAATGAAGTTATTTCAGTGGTGATCAGAGCAATTCAAGGAACACTTGAATTTTCTATTTAGATTTTGGCTCAGAGCCACTGTCAATTGCCCTTTATAAAATGTTATGTAGATTGGAAGAGACCTCCAGACATTGTCTAGTTCAGCCTTCCACTCAGAGAAGATCTAGATTGTCTGGTCTCGTCAAATTTTGGCTAAACCCAGGGACAGGTATTCTACAAGCATTCCAGGTTCCTTTTAGACCACCTTAGGGCAATGTTTTTCTTACATCGCGTCAGAACTTCCTGTGGTCTGTGTCCACCTTCTCTTCATTCTTCTCTCAGACAGCAGTAGAGAGTAATGATATTTCTCTTCGCCTTCTTTTCTAAGGCTGAACAAACATAGTGCTCTCAGCTTCTCCTAATACACCCTGTGCTGCAGCCCTCTACCCAAAGGGTGGTTAAGGGCAGACAGGGGGCAAAGCTGGATGCTTTATTCCAGCTCTAGTCTCACAAATGATGAAAGGAAGAGTCTCTTCCCTAGACCTATTGGCTCTTGCTAATAGAGACTAGTATGTAATTGGCTTTGTTTCCTGCAAATGTGCACTGCTGATTCATGTTCCATTTGTTCTCCATCAGGAAGCAAAGGCGTTTTCTTGCAAAGCTGCTTGCTAGCCAATTGGCCTCCAGCCTACACCGTTACATAGAGCCCTCCCATCAAGATGCAGGAATTTACATTCGTCTTTGCTGAACTTATCTTCCCTTTTCTTCTGTCAAATTCTTATTTTTTTTTCTCACATATTTTGGTGCCATAGCACAAGAAAGTGACATTGATCATCTAGTTGAAGATTTTTCCTTAACTCTGACACCTGGTATCTCTAACTGGCCTAGAGCTTTTTGAGTCCCTCAGCTTGTTCAGGCTCAGCTGAATCTACACTCAGCACACAGCTGAAGTATGTGAGCAAGGTCACAGTTCTGACAGGCATTCCCTAAATCAGTACAGATTCCAGTTTGGAGATGTCTTACTTGGGAAGCTCTTCAAAAAACAGTAATCATCTTGTATTACAGATGTCAATAATCTGCCATTGGTATGCAGGGCAACGTACAGTAATGGAAAGTTTCTTCCTTCAGCAGATAGTGGACACAGGGATGTTTCAAATGCCTTGCCCACTTACAGTCCCGAACAAATCCCCATATTCAGCTTTTTGCTCTCAGTATAGAGGGTTCTGTATGTATGACTTGCTCAACAAGAATCTCATGCATCATTCTTCAGCTATAGAGACCATATACTTGTGTCCTCCCCAGGTCTCAGTGCAACACTCAGATAAAGGTGGAATAATGCTGGTAGTCTCTGACAGTTTCCCTGTTCTTGAGAAAACACCCGAGGGATTTCATAGCATGGAAACCTTGGGACGATTGCTGATGAATGGCTTGCTATTTGATTCCCAAAAGCACACACTAATTTCTAATCACAGGCTGCTGCATTAAACCACTGCAATACTGAAAGGCAGCTTTCCATAGAAGTTACCTGCAAAACTGTTTTTCATAATGGTTTACAACATGAATATATCAACCTCTGTGTGTCAAAGACTGTGCAAGAGATTCCATGTCTTTGAAGGCTAATGAGAAAAAAATAACAATGTATATTCACTGATAATACTCATCCTAGAAGATGAATCATCTTCTATTTAGCACCTGTACAGAAATATTCATCATTTCAAACATTTCAGAGCCTCTAAGCTCTTGCTCTGGGTATTTTGAAATTCTCTTCCCCTTCATTTTCAAGGGAATTGTCTGTCTGATAGCTGAAGGCAAGGATCTTTGCCACGGTCCTTTTGCTTCAGTTCATTGGCTTTTAATTAGCAGGCTAATTGGCAGACTTACTCCATGAGTTTTTCCTTTTTCAAATACAGAAGTCAGTATCTTTGAATCTACATAAGGAATGATGATCTTTTTCTGCTTTCTTCTTATGTCCAAGAGCCTGATGTGGATAAGTTTCTAATGATCTGGTATGGTAGCTGAAGAAGATAATGCTTCCTTTCCAGTTTTGACCAGCAACCTACACATTTCTTCATCATAAATCCTTACTACATATTCAGGGTAAGATCTTCTGCAATTCTATGCAATCATAAAAATCAAATGCTGATTCAGCAAAGATAGGACACTGCAATGCTTCATCTTGAACTCAGCCTCAAAACATTTAACTAAAAATTCTTAGCAACAAAGCATAGCTCAGCAATAAGGACAACGGTGCTTCCTAATTATCATTCATGTAACTGAAATCTCTGGACAATGACAAAGGCTGCAGGCAAGAAATCAGCTTCCAGTAAGACTCTGATTTTGATTTTAAGAACAGCAGGCCTACAATTACCATATAATGGCAAATATCTTCACTTTACAGGTACTTTTATCTGGGGTGTCCTCTTTTGCTTGTTTCAAGACAACATGAATACCTTTTCCAGGTCACCAAACAGCCTGACTTAAGTCCCATTCCTCTGGGTGTCCTCAGCAATGCTATATCAAGTAGTAAATGAAAAGAAATTCAGATCACCCATAACGGCTTTTTCTCTTGGAGACCTTAACAGCTATAGTCAAGGCAATGGATTCTTGTTTCTGGAGTGGCTTCACAATGTCCCACAGGTTGGAAAACCACGGTTGATTGCGTCCAGACAGTAGCAACAAGTCTTTTTTTTTTTTTTTTTTTTTTTTTTTTTTATCATCAGCAATGTGATCAACAGCTCTGAGAAGGGGTCCTCTGGCAACTGTTTGGATGCTGCAGTGGTAGGAAGGGAGAGAGGGAATAAGCAGGGACAGCCTGGGCTCTTTAGGCACAGCAAAGTGGAGCATCCTGGGGCACAAGGTCCACACACACTTATAGGCACAAGGTCCTTCCCAACAAACCCTCTCGACTCACAGGCCAACGGTGCCCTCTTGTGCACACAGAAAGATCCCCAAGCCCTTGGTTCCTCTTTATTGGGGTTGTGAGTTCGTTGGGTTTCTCACAGGAACAGCAGCACTATTTCATAACCACCTGGAATGAAAAGCAATAAAAATAATTGCTCTCCAAAGCAGAAAGAAGGTTTTAAGAAGAGCAAAATGCTCAAAGAAAAAGGTCCAATCTAAATGAACTTATAGAATAAATAAATAAAGAGGGTCAGCGTTTGTGGCACCTTACCAGTGAAGCCCAGAAACACAGCTGACATAGGAACTGTGAAGCATTTCAGGCCCTACAGCCTAGAAACCAAATTCACATGATAGATGAAAATTTAAAACCCCAAATCAAGTCTTTTTCATGAAGGTTTATCAAAATCAAAGACTTCAGTGAGGAAATAGCTTGTCAAGTCACTTATAGCCATCTCTAATATTAAGAAATTTGAAGTCACCAGTTGTTCTGAGACCCACTTCTAAATACTATCAAAACACCAACAGAAGCTTAAAAGAAACATAAATTGTTGTGTTTATGTCTAGATAAATAGAAGCATGAAATAAAAGTGTTGTTGCTGTTGTTATTGCATTGTTTCTTAAGGAGAAAAACTAAAAGTTTTTATTTGTTTGTTGAGATTTTGAGTGGAAGGGACTGTTTTCATTTTAGCAATTGCAAGAAGGTAAAGTCTGATCTTATCTGGACCACTGGCAATTGAATATAATGCTTAATGTGACCTCATATTAACAAGAGAACTTAATAAAGGATCTACATCTTTTTACTGTTAAATGACCCCTGAGACCTAAAAAAGATCCTGCCAAGAAATTCTGTTATCTCTGATATCAAGAAGAGTCCCAGAGAAGACCCTAGTGTCATTTAGAATCATAATTAAAATAAACAAAATTAATGGGGCATAAAATGACTTCAGATCAGTGACTTTCACTGATATGACTTTCACTCGGACACAAAACAGTGGTGGCAAACTGGAGTGTAAGACACAAGAACTAGTTCTTGCCTGCTAAACATTTAGCAGCTTTACAGCAGCAAAAATCTTACTTCATTTGTTTGCCATGGACTATGACCTTGGCTCTTTCATTACAATCTCTTATCCTGGTCTACATTAGCAATAAAAATGAAACACAGATCCTGTTCTTCTAGGACCATGAAACAGGGGCAAAGGGCAGGCAACAGCGAGAGGAGACGAGACAAAACCCTCCATTCCTGTTCTCCAGTCTAGGTCATATATATTTGGATTCCTTGCAAATCATATAGGTCAAACACCTCACCAATATATAAGAAATAAAAACAAGAAAGCACTTAGAGTAGGCCAAAACCAGAACTTCAAATATAAATTCCTCCAGATTATTCAGAACTGCAATCCCTGAATCATAAACCACACTCAAAATTTTGGCCCTGTATAATATGCAAGCAACACAGAAGCCCCTTTTACAACAAGATTCAGCTATTGCCAAAACATGAAGAAAAAGCCTGTCATTCTCCTGAGACTTAGATGACTGAAGAAACCTTTACAAAAGAGCAATGGATCCACATTGATCAAGATGAGCACAGTTTCAGAAGACCAAAAAGGGACTGGCATTCCCATTTTGAGGGGAAATCTTGTTGAGTTTTATGAATTCTTTGACTTACACACATCAGAACCTGAATCTTGGCCCTTACCTAGCTACAAAATCCACATTCAGACCTATGTCTAAATCCACATCTCCAACCTCGATTGTGATAGAATCCAGATCTATACTGAATCTACTTTTATGAATCTACAAATCCATAATTTCTGATAGACTGTGGGAACGCGGGCTGTGCTTTTACCTTCTTTTATACATAAAATAACAAACAAGAATAACAAAAATGAGAAATGTGTTCTAGCTATAAATAGAATTATTTAATTGTTTAACCTGCTTCAATTAATCCATTATCCAATTACAGTTGTCAGTTCATTCTGAAGAATCCTTCTTAACTGCTACCCCAGGACTGTGATTTAAACCATGCAGCATTAAGAATTTCCATGTGCAGCAAAACAGAACCAATTATAATCAACACCAGCAAATTCTAATTTGCCATTAGTGATAATTAACTACATGAGAAATTACTCCTATGATAATATTCAGTAGGAAGCAATGGCATCCTCATTAATTCCTGTTCTATATTATCTGTAGCTACAATAAATAAAGAAATAAATAAGCTGTTGGCCATATGAGAAGTACCTAACTCTAATCCAGCTTCCAGACCGCAGAAGCCTAGAAGACTAGGGTTAGCACAAGTGTCTGTGGGACTAAGTTCTTGCAGGAAAAGGACTCTTCTACAGCCTCCTATCCCCCATGTCCCATACAGCGTGAGATAACTGGAAGGTGCAGCTGAAACTTAGGGTCAGTATGAGGAGAGCTTACAACACAGCAACACAGCATAGACCTTTGAATCTGCTCTCCTTGACAAGTGATTGGTATGACAGAAAGAGTTAATTCTAGTATGTTTTTTTTTATTATTTCTTTTTTCTTTTTTTTTCTTTTTGGAGAGCTCTGACAGCCTTTCAGTTGAACATCAGGAAATGATTTTTCTTTTCATTTTGGAGAATTCTTTTCTAATCTGAAGGCTGTCTTCTAAAAGAATGGTTTAATCTCCTGTCTCTCTACCTGAGAATCTGATACCACTCAAAGGTATCTCATTATAGGAGCTTAATGGAAGTCAGATTCTCAGCATAGGTTAGTAAACAGTGAAGTTGATTTTCAGTGCCAAACAGTTTCTTCTATATCCAGGTCTTCACCTCATTGTAATCCTAGCTGTGTTTGCTATTACCAACAGCAGATCAGAGGCTGATTTTGGCTGACAGATATACCATGAAGCAGAAACTGTTAACAGTGAAAGAGCATTGTTTCAAAGTTTAGCTTGCCAAACATCAATAGCATAAAAAGCCCTAATCAAAGTTAATGGATACTTTTGTAGTTTGTGAGAGCTTTTTGAGTAAAAATAAAACAAGATGAACAATTACATTAGATCAGGTCACAGAGAATGAAAGAGCAGGGATATGACAATATTGAAACTTGATATGCAGCTGTCACCTCAGCTTCACAGCTGTCATTGCTTCAAATAGTTGAAGGTGGCAGAGATGTTCAGTCCCGTGTGAGAAATCTGGTGACAGTCCAAAGACACAGGAAAAAAAACTTCCTTAATTTCATAAAACAAATTGTGGTGATTAGCATGTTCTACTTTTGTTCATCAGTGTTGACAATATTCCTTTACACCTGCATTTTATGGCCTTACGAGAAACTTCTCAAATAAAATTCCAGGCCAGTTAAGGTTCACTAAATTCACCTACTGTGTTCAAAAAACCCAGAGTTCAAATCTATAATCTTACTATTTTCTTTTATCTTGCATTCTGTTTCAAACTTTCCTTTTCCATTTTCAAAGTACTCTTAGAATAACAAAGCAAACACGCAAGAAATCAGGCACCTAATAAAGACAGATCCTCTTTGTCTAAAAGCCATCCAGACCACTGTCTCTTTCATGAGTTTTCTCAGAAAGTTACTGATTAGTCTCCCAGCTGCTTTAAAAATCTCTGTCTGAAATAGTCTGAAACTACAAAATCAAAACTACATTTGATCTTTTTAAAAATTAATGGCTCATAGCTTTTATCCTAGACAAGCTGACTAGAGAAACTGGATGGATAGAAAATCAGAAACAAAATTAAAGACAAATGCGGATCCACATCAGAAAGCACAGACCAAAATAAATAAATAAAATTACAAACTGTTGTAAAACTGTAATAATGTTGTTAATAAAGACATACTCTTCACTGGCAAGCCTAATTATGTGAATGTCAAGTAGTACCATACATACATGTGCTTACGATATCATGAGTTCTGCTACTGCAAATGAAAGATAATTTCCAAACCAAAAAGCATGTTACATTCAGGATAATTATCAAATAAGCAGACTTCTGTGAAAAGAAATGTAGTAAAACAAAATATTGCAACAGAATGTGTTGCAATGTCACACGGAATGTGTGACATCACAGCAGTCCTATAGGATTAAATCTTTATATAAACAGTATTAATATTTTACATTTAGGCCTAGGACAAAAATGCATCACAAACCAGATCAATTTCTGTGCAAATGTGAGGCCCATCTCCCTGACCCTGCCTTCACTAATAAATACATAGCAACATGCATATTTAAAATAGCAAATTAACAGGACACTTCACTGCACACACTTACATCCCTGGGGAGAAGATGAGAGAACAAACAACATGTGACAGATGTTAATCACATAGCTTAATGCACTACTGGAAGTGGGTCAAGGATAGCAATGAAGAGCAGCCCACTGGAACTGCAACAGGATGGATCAAAATTAGAACAAATTACAAAGACCTATAATAAAATTGAAATATGAATAATTAATCCGTTTTGTTTTGGTTATATGAGAAAGTGAGTTTTGAACATGGATATTCTCTGGAAGGTAACCTCTCAACGGGCAACCTAATTTCAGAATCAATATTTAGCTGTGGAGATAGCAATTAGTGAGATGTATTATACCTTGAGAAATGGTTAAAATCAATCAGAGAGGACAGTGAAGAAGAGCTTAACTGATCTCCTTAATTGCATTTTTTATACAAATGCTCTTTGGTCATTTCCATACAAACACTGGCCAAAATCAGGCAGTATCCTTTCACAGGATGAGGAAACTTGGCAGAGATGCATCCAACCCTTTTGCTTGTTGCCTCTATTCAATACACATGCCAGTCGCAACAGAATGAAGCAAGTATGAAGTTGCAGGAGCTCAGAGCTCACCCTAATGACACTTCTTGAAGTCTAATTGATAAACCTTTGACTTAGGATTTCAGAGACAGTTGTTGATCTTTATTCACTGAAAGGTCTCAGTGATACTGCTAAAGTACTAAAAATAACAAACAGTACAGAGGAGGAGGAAGAGGAGGAGGAGGTGGTTCTTATTTCAAGCAATTTAGGTCAAAGTAGAATTCTAGGCACAACTTCTATGCTTACCAATCTCATCTCCACCATCTCGACTACTCCTTCCGAGGTAACTAATAGTGTTGTTTCTTCAGTTCACTAGGATTTTAATTTCAGGTAGCAATCTCAATTCAGGAACACTATTCAAATAGCCATTTTGCAATGAAGAACGGGTAATACATTTGCTTTCATCTATTTGGATTGCCTCTTTTAAATGCAATTAACAGGGCAAGAACTGTTTTTATGTATTAAACTAATGCCTAGAATAACATGGCCGTGAGGCTGACTGGGGCCTATTTCTATTACAGACCACTGTAATAGAAATAAAAACACAATACTAAACCCTTTGGAGGAATCACTTTTTTGTTTTTTTTTGTTTTGATATCAGTCTTAAATGAAAGAGATTGTGACACTTAGAATAATATTTTATCCTACATTTTTGTAGAAATAACAGAAAACATAAAATACCAACAGAACTAACTAACCTTTAGTAATACTAAATTCGGTTTGACTGCAGTTTATCATACTGTTTACATTAACATTACAAGCTTAAAGTAAGTAAATTCATGAAAAATTTGACCAAAGAAAACCACAATTTGAAATTTCTTTAGCAAATAACAAAAAGTTTGCACCTAATTAAAAGAGGACCATCAATAATTTCAACATCTTGATTTAATTATAAATATTAAGAGAGAAGAGCGCGTAATTTAGGAAATTAGGATTGCATTTTAAAAAAATATTTTAAACAAATGATTCTAAACAATCATCTACTATCCCTTTAATTTGTACCTATGTAATAACAGAGTTTATCTGGTTACTGTTTCAGTGAAAAAGTATACACATTCACAATCACATGTTTAAATTCCTTTTCAGGTAGGACGTATAGATGATGTATTGTTCTGTGTCTTCACATACTCAAAGTACAATAATATAGGAATAATTTAACAATTGTAATGAAAATATTAGTAATATAAAATTGATAGGATCATTCAATCATAGAATAATTTTGCTTGAGGGGACCTAAGGAACTCATCTACTGTAATGTCCTGCTCACAACAGAGTTATGTCAATGCTAAGTCAAGATGCTGAAGACCTTACCTAGTTTTGAGAAAAGATTCTGAGAAAAGACTCTGCATTGCAATGTCCAGGTCACTGATAGAAATGTTTGACAGAGCCAACCCAGTTGCAGCAGCTTAGGAGCAGCTCTTAAAACTAGCCACCATTCAAACTTCACTGACCCACTTCCTCTTGATCCTGACGGTCCAGCCAATTTTCCATACACGTTAGTCTTTCACTCAGGTTCACAGCTGGAAAATAAACACAGGTGGATTGCTGCAAAAGATAAAGTGGTCACATTATTTTACCATTTCCACATGGTCAAAGTCAGCTCAGATGAGTTGGAAAGAATAACCCTGGTGAAACAGCTGCTTTCCCCACCAGGGCTGAAGCTCCAGTGAAACAACAGGGTTGCAGGCATAACTGGAACACCAACAAGGGAAATGTAGCAACATTTCTCAGAGTCATTTTCTCTCCCCTCCTATCTCTCCTCTTGGTGGCTAAGACAACTAAGAAGAGAAGCCCTCAAAGAAGTCTTTGGCAGTCTGGCTCTGTGCTGTCACTGTGCAAGAGGAAGCTGGAGAGCACTGGACAGCAGTGTCAATAGAAGCTTATTTCCTTTCTGGAGAGGCTTGAAAGATGGAGGTACACTGCTGGTTTGCAGGGAAGCCAATAGAAGATCAAAGCATTCCTCATAAGAAATTATGACTTTTAATCTGAAAACATTTACACAAGTTCTTAGTTTTACGCAAGGCTAAACTCCATTAATTTAAGTGGGATTGGCCCGAAGGCCAAATGGGCAGAACTTGCTGTCTCCCCACAAGAGAAGACCTCCAAGGGGATGAGACAACTCAGGAACGTTACCCCCAAACTGTTTGTGCAATTCAATGTTTTAGTTTATTCGTCCTCTGTGATGTAGGCACAACTAAAGCAGAGACACAAGGGATCTGTGCAGCACCATAACGTATACAGTGTTCTCAAACTGTGTGGCAAGGGCACCAGCACGTCCTGCCAGGAGGAGATGAAGAGACAAAAAGCAGTAGTTTCCAAGGAGCCACAGTTGGGCAGCAGTTGCCTCACTCTGCCAAATTTGAACTGCCAGCCCCAAAAAAGCAGGGAGTACATTGAGTAAATAATGAACAGGAAACAGCTCTGCTTTTGCTGGCTATACAGCAAATGAGTCTGTGTTTTGTTGGAATCATTTTGAAAGACACAGTGAAAAAAAATAAAAAGAAATATATATATATATGTGTGTGTGTGTATATATATATATACATACTGTTTCATCTTGTAACATTACTGAGACAACTTCTTGCTAGTAGGGCACCTGCTAGACTTCTCCAGTCTTAACTTAGTGAGACAGCAAAGAAATCTATTTAATTTTTATGTCCGAAGAGATGTTAGTTGCCCTGCAACGCAGGAGGACCTGCTGCCTTGTAGAGGGGGAAAATGGGATGCATCACAAAAGCTATCTGCAAGCAGGCCTCCTGCAGGAGGCCTAAAAAAAAGCCTCATACTATTTGTGTGTCTCATAAATATTAAAATAAAGCCTTTAAAGACCTTTGCACAAGACTTCATGCTTCACATCATATATTACAATAGATATTAAAGAAGAGGAAAGCTTCACTTTGAAATGGAGTCCTTGATCTCTGCTGTCATGATAGGGTTAAGGATTCACTGCATAGTAATTCATATTATCCAAAACTTTGGTGTATTTTATTTTATAGTCTTATGGTAGATTGAAACTACTCATATTTGTCTCAGTCATTTGGCAGAGAAAGATGAAAACAAAATGTGCTGGATTTAAAATGGGATATAAATATACAGTGGGATGAGAAAGAGATTTTCTTGAGCTTTAAAGTCAGAAGTTTTATAGTGAGTTTGAAATATACACAAGTTGTCCACAATTTAGGCAAAACTGAGATGTGTTAGAGCATGATAGCAGCCCACATTTTTAACTGGAGGACAGTATGGGGTATATGTGGGATTCATAAAGGGAGAGAATGCATCTGCCATACACCAGAAATAAGTCTGAACTCAAAACCTTAGATGCTAAAAGGCAAAACTCTAAAATGCAGGTATGAAATTTAAAACAAATTTTGTATCCAAGCATAGCACTGACACTACTGACTTCAAAGAGAAAGATTTTTAGTGTTCTGTTTTCCAAGACCCTCATCTGCCAATGCTAGAGTGGATGTAAACTACTAAACACCAACCTTAGCAGTGGGGGGCTATTAAATTGCAGTAGTTTAATGCTTAAAATATTATTTGTCTTTTTTGAGGTTATATCAGAAGGTGCTCAGAATGTTTGGTCAGGAATTCTTTTATTCTACTTGTAATCACACATCTAAGTGAATATTAGACAGAATACAGCTCCCATGCAAGTTTCGTTGAAGAAAAATGCCTAAAGAATTTATCACTGGCTTCAAGATTTTCAGTTAGTTTATGAGAGGATAAACCACATCTCTCTTGCAATAGAGTACATTTTCATTACTTTATCAGAATGATCTCATAAAATGCAACTGTAATCTTTACAAAATATCCAAAAGAAAAAGCCTGAGGGAGGCTAATTGTGATTACAAAAACACTAGTTGAACAATTTGGAAGAGATATAACAGCAGGACAACAGCTCTATTTCAAGAGAAGACAACTATAACCTGAATGCTCACTTAAATTAAGAGCAAAAAAGAGAATCATCCAAAAACAAACAGATTCTATCACTATTTTAGTGCGTGCTATATAAGCAATTTTAGAATAAAAAAACAAGTGGTTCTTAAAGACAATCTCCAAAGAAGGAGTCTCCACAACCTCTCTGGGCTGCCTGTGCCAGGGCTCTGTCACCTTCACTGTCAAGAAGTTCCTCCTCACATGGAGACGGAACTGCCTGTGTTTCAACTTATCCCCATTGCCCCCTTGTCCTAGCCACCACTGAGAAGAGCTTGGCCCCTTCCTCCCTACATTCTCCCCTCAGATATTTGTACATGTTGATGCACCCACCTGCAGAGCTCCGAGTTGCTCCTTCGAGTGCTCTGTTTGCAGTAAAAGCTTTCTCTTTTTTTTTCCTCTAATTTTAAGCTTGCATTTTAAATCACTTCTATATATATCCATACACACACATATATATGCACATATGCATATAGCAGTCAGTTGAATTTCTTAGCAAAGACTTTAAAAAATGGAAATACCTGAGACTATATACACACATCACAAGTGAGTTCATCTCCTTAGAACCTGAAGTTCAGAAACTCGCAGTAAGGGGTTTGATAAGCAAGTTTAATGACTCTGCACAGACAAACCCTCCTCCTTTCATACCGTTTGTGATTAGATGACCGGCACTCATTGCTAGACTTTTCATGTACTTGCTCATCTGCATGCGCTAGAGAATTACCCATTAAAGACAGCCTTTTCTTCTTGAATTTCTGCCTCTGATAAATGGCTAGCTCCACTGGCTTGACTTAGTGACAGTCCTTGGTCCTGACAGCTCAACTTAATTAGTCTATTTAATTTATTGATCAAGCCCATAGCAAAGGAGCATTCTCCATTAAATAGGATTTTTATCATCCTGAGTTATGTGACTAAATGCCTTCTTAAAATCTGAAACTTAGTTAGTAGCTGACATGCTGTCCATTCAAAAAGTCATTCATGAAGAGGGAGAGTTGGAGATTAAAAATGACATGATGGTTTTAAATAATGATGAGGTCAAGTTTGAATCTGAACTCTAGCCTCATTGCCTCTTTCACAAAAAACTATATTATAAAACAATAATAAATCCTTGAAAATGTATTCTGAAGCCTGGCTCTACTATGGATCATGTCCATTTACACTTGTGTTTCTCATCGCGAACACGACAGCCCTGTCTGTGCAAACTGTGACAATTATTTCTGCTGGGAAAATGCAGATTATTTAGCTCCATCAGATCTCCTGGTTGAATTATTAATATGTATGTAAAACTTTGTAGCTAAAAAATATACAAAGCAAGCTATAGGCATAAGCAGATAAATAAAAGAACAGACTAGTCTCTAAAATAAAGAAATCATGTTCAAATCAAGGACAAGAGATAGTTATTTAAAGGAATCCAGGTAAGTCATTCCTCCGGCTGCCTAGAGCCCCAAAGTGTTTCCTTTCCCTTCATAATCA
>JAVCKT010006454.1:4826-16394 GCA_032273925.1 Rhynchotus rufescens
AAAAAAAAAAAAAAAAAAAAAACCACACACACACACACCCATAGGTGAAGCTGTTAAAAAATAGCCATCAACAAAAAGGTCAGAGCCTCTGGCAATGAAAGAAAAAAATTACTCCTCTAGTCTTCAAACAGATTTATTTGTGATATGAAGCAGGACCATTTATTGCTGGGCAAAATTTTAAAAGTGGTAGTAAAGCATATTATAAGCTGTCTTAATTCAATTTTCTCTGGCATTTATCATGGTTAATAAAATATCTAAATGTCAATTGGATTTATAAAGATGTATTTATAGCTTAATAAATGCATAAACTGGATTATTCATAAAAACAGCTTATAGAAAGTCTAATAATTGATGGAGATTTTGCTTTTGCTTCCTGTCAGAGGCAATTAGAGCTTGTTAACAAAGTTTTTACTTTATAGTAGCAGGCACTATAAAAAAGCAACTGGTTATTTGCACTATTCTGAGGGGCTCTATCTTAGCTCTTAACTATGAATTTCTCACCTAGTTGGACTAACTTCAAAAGAAAGGCATCACCAAATACCTTCTCTGCAGAGCAGCTCTCCCAAGAAGGCAGCCCCACTCTTAAAGATAAGCATGAATTGCATTAGCAACCGGCAAGTTAGATCTTAATTTGAGAGAAGAAATGAACCTCTCTTGTTTTCAGACTTTGATGTTTAAGAATTAATGACAAGATAGATACATCACTGACACTAGGTCAGAACCAATTTTTCGGGCTTTTAAAACACACTGAATCTCTCCTTTATTATGCAATTTCATTTAAAATAGTCTACTTGGCTATTTCCTCTCCTTATCTGCCTGCTCATATAAACACAGACACACTACGTAGAGCACCACAGTGGCCAGCACAACTTTCATATTACTACTATGAAGCATAAAAACATAAAAATTGAAAAAGGTCAGCTGTCCCCTCTCACTGCAGGGTATGTATTGCAGAGCAATCTCAGGGCCTATGAACTGGAAAATAAAAGCTACATGTCATGCTATTAATGTATGGATGTAAGCCCCTCCTTGATATGCAAGTTAAAATTTGATGTGAACGAAAAAAAATGGAGATCTGTCGCAGAGGTCTCCAGTCTCCTGGATAACGTCCCTATTTTAAAACTTTTATGGATAAGAGACACATCAACCTCACATAGTGAAAACATGCTATATTTTTAATGAATTTGGCTTACCTCGAAGAGCTTGATAGATACTAAAACATAACATTTCAGGTTTGTCTGGTTTAGAGCAATGATAAAAGTTTATTTAATGTGGGAAAGCATGTGTCAATTTAAGTTATTTAAACTTACAAAGTTGGGCAAGTTTGGCTAGTCGGACAGTCGCCCTTTCCCGAAGCTCCCGCACCTGCCCCAGCCACAAACCTCCCAACAAAACGCTGCCAAATCCGCACACCGGGATCCTTCCTTCCCTCCATCCTGAGCACTAAGTTCAGCTTCTCCATTTCTATTTTCTGTATCTGTCTTATCCTAGCAGAGTCAGAACCTACAAACTTTAATGCTTCTTAATAACATCCAAGATGACGACGATGATTGGGAATCGTCTGTTCTTAACAAGTACTTGAATATTTAGCATAAGCAAAGCTTTTATATGTAATTAGTGCTCCGAGTTGAATTCTGGTACAATACTATTTATATCCAAATTATTTCTAATGAACATTTGGATACACAGACTAGAGGACTACAGGTTTAAAAGAATTATTATATTAATATTTTATTGTAAATCGTTCTAAAATGCATTTCTGTAACTAATAACAACAAAAACTAAAGTAATTGCTAAGGTAATTGTCTAAAAATATTATTTTGTAACTTATAAAGCACTGTAACTATAAAGCACTGGTTAGTACAAAATTCCAAAACTGATTTATGAACAGAATTAGATGTACTTTACAAAGAGAACAGAGATAAAGGATGCATATATATATATATAAATAACATAAACCATTTCTAACTTATGGGTGTATGAACAGCCTTTTAAGCCCTGGAAAGCCAAACAGTTCCAAGGCACTTATCCTTTCTAAAGGGTATTTACTATTATGTAAAAGCATCAAGTTTCCCAGAAAGCTTTTATATACTGGCCTTTTTTTTGTTGCAAACGAACTCCGAGTCCTCACAAATACAGTAAGTTATAAAATTTCTTGGTAATACAGCTCTTTTTCCAGAAGCTGACATTTTAAAAATGAACACTTCTCTATTTTAGATATATCAAAACAGTGGCCAAAGACCTACAACTATTTTTTTCCCTTCAGATACGTGGGTATTTCCTTGAAATCTATCTATGAATTAAAGAGGCATTTCCAGACATTAGTGTTCAAAGACATCAGCAAAGTGATATCTTAGTTTTTAAATACTGCATTTGGCACAGACATTGTACCCAAAGTCAAAACAAAAAATAATAGTTAAAAATGTCTAATATTGCCATTAAAAATAAACCAAATGGCAACACTACGTCAGTGAGACTTGGCCTGTTTCATCAAAGAATCTTCTCCGTTAGCATAGTCCAAAGTTACCGGTCAAGGGCAACAGCCTTAGTCCTATGGAGTCTGGCATCTTCCTTAGAGATAAAATACATCAGATTTTATTTTTTATATTAAGCAAAAAGTTGCAGTAAGGATTTTCCAATATTTAAAAATTCTTGAACTTTTTTCCCAGAGAATTTAATAGTGTTTAATCAATATTTAATTACCTTTTCTTATTTCATAAGAACTCCAGAGGATTAAATAAATATCGAAAAAAATATTTCACCTTGGCTTCTCATAAAACAAAGCATTAGTGTAACTGTCTAAAAGACATAAAAACGATGACTCTAATGGCAAAAAACTGATAAAATCATAAAAAGAACATTAAAAACAGAACAGATTTGCAGTTGTTTTACACTACCAATTGCAAAAAGATGCAAAAAGTACTTGTCTTCCATAATTTCCACCTTTATTGCTTTACAGTATAAAGTAACACTTCAAAATTTATCACCCTATTACGTACCTAAACAAAGACATATGGTACAAACCCCACTGCCTTTTCATCAACTTGGTTGGAGTCTGGAACAGTCCCAAAGTGACTTGATTTCAGCAAACCTAAGCACTTTTAACTAATGCATCATTGTTAGATGAACATTTAACTAAATGGTACAAAATAAACTGTCAGAAGAGAAGAAATAAACTATGCCCGCAAACTTGATTGGTAGAGTGCTCCTATATTCTTGTAAAGCCAATGAACACCTATATTGGAAGTTGATTGTTTTTGTATATTCTAATAGCATCTTCATCGCATCTTTTTGGCCAAGGATGTCGTTTATCCATTAGTCTGCCAAGATCAATGCCCATATTCAACTTGCACATCCTTTTCTTAGCAGAAAACCTACATACAACTGATAAGTAGCAGCATCCTCTGCATCTGGCCTCAGCATCTACATGCCTTATTTGCTGACCTTTCATGCCATAGTACATATCTCTTTAGTGAATTTGTGTTGAGTGAATTATGGTATATCATTTGCAAATCAATTACAATAAAAACACCTATTGCAAATACTACCATGCTTTAGTTGCACCAAGTTTCAAGCTTATGATGCGATGGCCCATTAAGTTGGAATAAGAAAAGTCCAGCAACAGGAAAAGCAAGATTTTGTCTTGCTGGAGCTTGATAAGGTGAAGAGTCAGTCCTTGTGATTTTCTAGTCCATTTAAGCTTAAACACACGCAGCTCAATAAAGGAGCTGTTTCTCCTAAATTTAACAGTAAAAAATGTTCTGCAAAATCTATTTTGTTTAATCGTTATATAAACATCAAGACATACAAAAAAAGCTGTGCACTATTTAAAAAACTTGCAAAATACAGCGCATCATCACAGCGCCCACTCGCCTTTGCCAGGCAGGCCCGAGATGGCAGGTGAGGTCATTTATCGGCACTATCACCTCTCCTGTCACAACAAGCCGCCCTTCCAGCCTGAGTTTATTCATGTAGCAGAGATGGCAGCTTCCACAACGCCCCACTGCCCCAAGCTCCAAGCTGAGGCTACAGAGCTACACTGGGGAAATTTCTGGTATTTAATCAATTACTTTTCATATATGTTGTATATGGTTTTTATATGAGCTTTTGGAAGTAGACCTCCTTTACTACCCCAAGTCAACAAACTTCCAAACACACATGCAATAAAGCATAGAAATCCCAATTAGTTGCATATAATTCACAGGCATAGTCTGCACATCTGGTTCAGTAGCTCTCCTGCACGTATACAAGACGGTGGTTTTTTTTTTTTTTTTTAAATACTAGATTCCATATCTTGATCCAAAGACCACTGAATACAGTGTAAAAAAAAAAAATGCTTTTAATGGAGGTCTAAGGAGGATTTTTTTTTCTCTCTCCAAAGACCATCACAGAGCAAAGATTCTGAAACACACTTAAGAAATCTAAAGTACTACTTGAGACCCAGGCTCAAAGGCCTTACGCAGGCAAAATTCTCATTACAATCAGCAGGGGGTTGCTTTTATAATGAATATTTGAGTCAACTGATTGGAGTGCTCAACTTCTTTGATGGTTAGAGCACAAGATCTTCTTGACTAAATGATTTCTCTGCAATGCTCCAAAATATACAGCTTCCCTTTCCTAGAAACAAGCAGTTTTGATAGGACTGAGGAAGGGTGCAATTGGGTAAAGTTATATTTAAGCCTGTTTAAGTATTTGGACTTACTTTGCAAAGCTCATACTTAAGTGTCAAACTTCAGATTTTCCTTCAAAGAAATGCTTTAACTATTGGTAATTCTTTGAATACAACAATCAGGCCTGAATTCTTTCCCGTTCCACCATCAACTTCAACAACAGATTTTACTTAAGGTGCAGCTGTCTTTTAATACATGGTCTTTAATAAAAAGCCTATCTATAGCTAGAAGAAAACTTACTGGACAATTCTTTACAGCAGCATGGTCTCTAACACACAGAGATGGCAAACAACAAAGCATGAGTTAGCTATTTCTCACTTAAGAGTTGTGCACTTACTTTTTAAATACAATACTTCAACAAAGGAAAAAAAAATTGTAAACTCTCCCATTTCTCCCCATTTTTCCTGAAACAGGATGAGTTCCTGTATAATTACTGTATAATATACTGTATTTAAAGAATCACAGTAACGTGTTCAGCCTCCAAAAAGCTGTCAGTTCTTTCTAGCAGGAAATGGGCACAAAATCTGCTATTTCTCCATAACATCCTTAATGATGATGGTGTACCAAGAGACTATATGCAAGTGGCAAACCAATACCTTGGAGAACTAAATCGGTTCCCTTCTAATCTCATCTATGCTGCTGTATGCTCAGCACGGGCACAGCGAACAACTCTTCCAGTTGGTTGGGAATGACAGAATAATGGAGCCACGGTCTAATGTGCAAATCAAAATGGAAAGATCTTTACTCTAAAATAGCTTTAACATGATAAACTATACATAAGAAAAGTAATAAAACAGCTCTGAGCCAGACAAGCATTCAATAAACCCAATGCATTAAGACACCAACCAGTTCCTGCAGTGAAGTTACCACTTGTGCTTTTGGACCAGTGTTACTCGTTAATCAGCTTCATATTGGCTGCGGTTTTTGCCTTGGGTCTGACGACATGAACTCGGGGACCACTTACACTTTTACTGCATATTGCCATGTCACCAAGCTGCTCAGATTTGCTCTGCTGGGAGGCTGTCTCATTCCAGGAATAGAAATTAATTAATCAGTATATTTTCCGCCCCCGTGCCAGGAAAAACATCTCTGATTAAAATGGTGTACTAAAGTTTTTGCAATCACTGCCGACATGACTATTGATTAAATGAAAGCCTTGTGAGCACTTACTCATCTTGTAGGTGTATTTATTTCATTCCTCTCAAGATCCTTTGTTTTAATTAAAGGGTATATTCTAGACACTTCATGATTATTATATATTAAAAATAAATGTTGCAAATCTGAGGGTTTTTTTAAAGCAAAAACGCTTCAGTAATTGTGTGATGCAAGTGCTTAACTTCAGAGTTTAGATCCTTGAAACTTCAACACAGTGACAAGCTAAGAGCTTTGAGGTAATGCTGGAGTTTCATGTTGATGCTCCCGAACCATCTAAAGAACCATATTAGCTGAGCCTTCAGAAAACACAGTGATAAAAGTTGAGCTGGTAACACATCCAATGTGTGGGCAACACCAAGTCCTTACAGTCTGAAGGTATTAAAGTCCCTATTCCCACATTACAGAGGAATGTCCAATACTAAATTTCATTCCTTCTAGCTGCTGTGACCCAAAAGGGCTTCAAGAAATGAAAATGTTAACTGAGCAGGGTCATGCACAAACTGTTCAACCACACTATAATGCTTAATGTCACACCAGCCAAGTGGTGAGAAAACTCTCCCTGCCACTGGAAAGCCTGGCTGCATTTATATATTTTACCTAATGTCATTTAAAGAGGCTGTAGCCTGCTTTAAAGAAGACAGACACCACTGCAGGAAAGGGGGAAAAAAAGTACAAAAATCTTTTGTATCACTTCAGTGATATAAAGAAAGGCACTATATTCCATCTGAAACATTCATGGACAGTGTTCCACTTACGCTACTGCACTTGAATTCTTTGATACCATTTCTGTATTCCAAGGCTTTTCTGGCTGAAGTTCAATCAGGCTGCAAGCGCTTCTCAGTTGATTTCTGCAAAGCCTGTTGCCTTTCCTTCAAGATACTACCTAGTTCACAGCATTTCTTTTCAGCTTTTGTTTCTACCCTCATCACAAAGCAGGTGAAGTAGGTATGGCAGGGGCCTTAAGAAGGTAAGACTTTAAGGGACTTAAAATCATCTGTTGCCTGGAAGGTATTCCCAACAATGTTTGGCCACCCAAGCATTATTCCCATGTTTGCTCTCTCCAAACACAGATCTTCCATACGTCAAACAGTGACCCCCAGTGCTATTCCTCTTGCTGACTGCAGTGATGATAAAACCCTACTACATAATTCAGACAGTATTTCCCCAATTATTACTATTAAAAAATTATGACCTCACACTTGACCATACCTTTCATATTACATTGCTATTCTGTGTATCTCTACCAAGATAACATCCACTGATTCATTTTGAAAATGGAAGATAAGAGGTATTAATTATCATATATTCTGTCATAAACAAATTACACTAAATTAGTTCAGTAAGCATGAGCTGTGAATTATCTGGACAGGTCTGATAAACAGAAAACAAGAAGAAGGTTTGGACACACTTCACAGCGCACACTGCACCACATTCTAACTGTTGCACATTTGCATGCAGATGTTTCAGGAAGAATCTCCATATTTCTTCAGTCCTTTTGTCTTTTTGTTAAGTTACTAAAATTCCATGGCATCTCTTCTGAAGAAGCCTAGATCATCCACAAAACATGAAGCACATAAATTACTGGCACTGTGCAAGACAACCCTAATTTATGCACTTACTATGGACCCAATTAGTTCTTCTGCAACAGAATGCCAAACAGATTTCCTTAATAAAGCAGAACATATCACATCCAATATTTATAATATGCAGAGTTTTAACTCTTGTCACTTCATGTTACTAACTTCAGACTTCAAAAATGGGATTCAGAAATTGGCTTTTTCTATGAGGCACTGCTGACAGAACATGGGACAGATGATCAGGTTGGACAGATCAACAGCATTTGAGCGCAGCTAATTGAGTGACATGGATTTACGCTGGCTGAATACATTACATGTCTGGATACTACAAAACAGCAAGACCCCAGAGTACTGCAGGAGGCAGAACCATGGAGGAAAGGGCTCTCTGGAAGCTCAAGCTCCTCATCTGGATCAAATGCTGCCTGGCCATGTCTACAGGCACAGGAGGACACCTCAGCAAGCAGCTGCCAGCTGTAAGACACTCGGTATGCTGAGCATAGTCTTGTTACGTTTTCTTTTCTCCCAAGTCACATAACTTAATACCTTGGTTAGGTGGAGACAATACAGAGCTCACTAGGCTCTAGCAAGGTTGAGAGAGAAGTGGTGAGACACAGCACCACTACCTACCAGGCTGCCAACTGTTCTTCATACTCTACCTATGGCTACTACATCAATACTTGTTGCTCCTTTCAATGTTAAAGTGCTATTATTGCAGAAACTACAATCCTGGGCCTGCTCCTACTGTGAGCTGTACCACAGCCCGACTGGGCTCTTCAGCTCCTTTTTACTGAGATTGTGGTGAGTCAGTGTGGTGACTCATGTTCTTTAATAGCTAATGTTTAAATAAGGACGATATTTAAGGGGCTTAAACAAGCACATACACCACTGTTGGTTAATAAAAAAAAATCCACAGAAGAAGCATGTGAACTTATGACTAACTGGTAAAGAAAGTAAGAGTTAAATAGATTTACTTTTTGGCTTATGGAAGAGGATTTCCCCAATGCAAATAGCAATATAAAGCATGTAACGTAGCACTCATGTTGGCTGAAACTTGGGACAGAGTACTGTAAGAGGACTCGAGTTTGCTCAGTTAAAACTAAAGCAAAAATACAAGAAAAACCTGCTATATAGGTAAGAAGCTAGACCTAGAAAAAAGGAGAAAGAGCAAGTGCAATGGAGAACTACTCTACATTCTCTCTGAAAATGATAATTCAAGGCAAACACCTTGTTTTTTTCCATACTATGTGATGTACACTTACAGTGGTTAGGAGCAAAATCAACAGTGCTAGCACACAATGGCAGAATCAAGTGCACTAGGTCACATCATATAAGAAGCAAACAATTACCACCTTTTGAGATTTATTTCAAGAAGGCTAATCAAGATGACTCATATTTATATTCATGTATATGCAAATTAGCCTCATTCTTTTGCCTAATGACCTCTCAGGTCAGGATTCTTTGAACAGACTAAAAACTGTATTATGTGACTATTTTGGAGTAGAAAAGAGTTCCATATTATTTTCATAACCCCCAAAATCCTACAGCATCAGACAAAGCTAGTTTTGACATAACAGATTCAGTCAGCACTTGGAGCTTTGCAGTCCACCAACACCAAAGATATAGCCTTTATATATCTAAAGACCTGAAATACTGGAAGAAAATGCTCATGTCTAAAGACTTTACTTTTTGCTCATGTATGTTTTACTTAAGTATGCAACAACACAATGAAGTTTACCATTTCTTAAGCAGAGGGCAGTATTACATCGGTAAACGTTTAAAGTCACCTAATCTACAAAAGGTGAAATTGTGTTTCTGCAATATAAGGAGACATATTCCAGCTAATGGCTTCAGATACACAGGTTTTGGGGAAAAAAAAAAAAAACCTACATTGACATTGCCACAGAAAAATAATAAACAGGAAAGCATCCCACTCTCCTCCCCTTCCCCTGTCAGTAAAGAAAACATTTCCTTAGCACTTTATCTCTCTGCCAAGTCTTTTTCTGAACTTGTTTCCTAAACTTAATCCCTGAAGGTTACTCTCCTCCTTAGTGAATGTCACAATTACTAGCTCATTAAATATAGATGTGCAAGGTACTCTGTCCACCATTGTTTTTAAAAGCGAACATTTGCTTGCTCCTTTGGGACCTGGCACAAACTCAGTAACAAGAATAACTACTTGGAGCTTCCCTTGGATTCCTAGATGCTTTGGTCCTTCTGGGTCCTGTAATCCCACAGAACTCTTTGGACATGGCCCTTCTTAATGGAAAAGTTGATGCTGAAAACCCTGCTGAGAGATAACGTGCACCAGCAAAGGCTCCATTCCAAAACCTCCCTAAGTAGTCTGACATTTATATAACATTCAGAAGCTACTTGATCATACAGCAAAGCAGTTCACATGAAAAGTATTATCTATTCCTAAATGACATATTTCATTAAACAGATCATTTAATTAACTTGCTCTTAGGCTGGTTGATCTTTTTCTTGCATGAAAATGAGTGACTCTAAACTCTTTGGCACTGTTTCTCGTCTGCCTCCTTAAGTTTAAGTAAAGTTTAAGAAGAACTTTAGTTGTTTGCAAAAAAAATACAAGAAAATCCAAGTCAGTATGGTGACACATCACTAGTTAAAAATATACCACAGTATAAAGAGTTGTAGTGTAGAAATAGCATTAAAATTCAGGATTACAAGAAAAAGGTTTAAGAAAAAAAAAAGAATATCATCTGGAAATCAGAGAGTTTTATGCTATTGACTTTGGGATCAGAACAAAAAAAATAATGCAGCCACTTTGTGTATTAACTATAGAAAGTGATACACAATTTTCTACAATTAACTGACTTGAAAGTAGAGTGTAAGAGGTTATAAAAATGCTCAAAATATATAAAATGCAGATAATACAGTACATGAAAAATAGTCTCAAAAGACAGAAAACAAGGCCAAAAGCCTATGAAAAGACTGCGCACCACTGACCAGAGATAGCATTACCTAATGAGCAAAGAAAATGTTATTTGTGAGTTATAGTAAGTTGCAGAAAACACTAAAAATAAAGAAATGAAAATCCAATGAAGATGACAGAATCTTTTGGGGAGTTTACTGTGTAAAAATTTAAAGTTACTTGGCATGCATTTCACATGGACTGTCAGGCAGATTTATGTGATTTGTTCTGACAATAACCAAAAGACAGTATAAAAAGCCTAGAAACATGAGGCTCATATGAATGCAATAGAGTCTATAACAAAATGTTAATAAGGTACCATGCTACATATGCCATAACCACAAGCCGTTCCGGCGTGGTGCACCTCACATGCGTCATCCAGCACCCTGCAGGAACAGCTGGGGCTCGAGGGACTGCGTATGATCATATCCAGACTCAGAATATGCAGTAGCTTAACTTGACACAACCTGTAATTAGGGCACCATGTGGAAGTCTAACAGATGCTGAAGAAAAAAAAGGGATATTGCTAAATATCCGTATGTCTCATAAGGATACTCGTACTCTGCTTCTTGGACATCTCGGTGCTGTCATTCCCTTTCATTAACATTCTAATGTTAAAAGAATTAATCAATATAATCTCCATTACAAACTGATAAGCAAGAATGCAGCTACCTATAAAATAGTAGGCAAAGAACAACAGGAGCTGACAATAAGCAAAAGAAAAAAAATAAAGGACCTACCATTAAACTAAAAGAGAAGCAAGGATAGGCTTCCCCTTGCATTCGCTTCCATGAAAGCCTGGAGTAGTTCCAGCATCTCCATTCAAGCTTGCGCTGAGGCTAGAACGAACACAAACCGACCCAAAGGACAAACAAGCAGTTTAGGATGCTTGAACATCAAAGGTGGAAAAGCTTACTATCAGGAATATGAGCAATATACACTGTAGCAATTAAAAAGAGGAATAAATCAGACTGTCAGTAGTGATGGATAAAATTTGCATTGAAATGACAACTTAATGCACAGCTAGCATATTACAGCTACAATACTGTATACATTATGAAAAGGGCATCTAGCAGAGAAGTCAGAAAGAAGGCTACAGTGCCATTTCATAGCTGGGGCAAAGAGGTACCTCAAATCATCAGTCTCTGAATTCTAGAGTGGGAAAGGGAAAGGGAAAGGGAAAGGGAAAGGGAAAGGGAAAGGGAAAGGGAAAGGGAAAGGGAAAGGGAAAGGG
>JAVCKT010006456.1:0-26693 GCA_032273925.1 Rhynchotus rufescens
GGTTTCTCAAAATACAGATCATGTCCTATGTAAGAGCAAAGGCAGAAAATGAGTTGTAGGTAGAAGCAGTATCTTTCACTAGACAAGCTGGTATACCTGGAAAAGTCAGACAGACTTTCAGATATGAAAGCCCTTCTTGACATCAGAAATTGCAGCAGCTTTTATAGATAAATATGCATTGAGCAGAATCACTAGCTATGTATCAAGTAGTCTAGTTTGGAAAGGGAAAAAAATTTTAAATGGAAGGGTAATATGACTTAAGATAACTAAAAATCTTACATCTAATAACCCTAATCTAATATTTCTTAAATAGGAATAAATAAAACCCTTCAGGTACAACAAATAATCAGTTGGCCGTGTTTCTCAGCACAGGATTTATGAGGGAATAAATGTTCTCATTAGTGAATTTTTCTTTGTGTCTAGGAACTTTGATTTGAGCAAAACTTCTAAGGTCCTTCTGAAGTTCCACATAATCGTCTCCCTTGCAAAATACTGTAGTTAGAAATAAAAAAGAAACAAAGCCACACATAAACACACGCCAAGATAAGCAGAGAACACCCATTTTAATTTGAGCAAACAGTATTCACCTTTCTGCATGTCCCAAACATGAGCAAAGTAGGCAAATTTACCTACTTTTTAATTTGCCAACATCAGTGGCATAGCAGACATGCCTTAAAGAATATACCACTAATTCAGTTCTTCTCTTTCTCCTTCTCATCAAGTATCACAAAGTTACCTTTCACTCTCAGCAGACAATTAACATCCTTTTTCAAAGGAATTAGATTTGTATCACAGGATATAAATACTAACCATCTACTGCAAGCTTATACTACTTTAAGAGAATATATTTACAAAACAAAGTAAGGTAGAAGTAGACTTTGGTTCCATTCTGTTGCACTTAGTTTGACTCCATTTGTTACAACGTGGTTGTTAACGAGGAAAACCTTCTCTATCATTTTAATGATGTTGTGGAATGAGTTAAGTTAATGGAGTTGTATCATGGATTAATTCAGACCAATTAAGGCAACAAATGAATTGAAGGCTTCTTTCTTTTACACACGAAAGATGTCTGTAGAAGCTTCAACTGCTTCATCCATTAGAGCATCCAAGATTTCTCACAGACGTCATCTCAGTACATAGAGCCTAGAGCACTACAGGATATATTTGCCTCAGTATTTTGCTCCCCCTTCCTACCCTCTCCTTACACATCCTATTTAAAGGGACGGGGAATATGTGGGCCATAGTCCTGCAGGAACTTCTCCAGTAAAACACCCCTACTGAGATGTGAGATGTCACAGCCTCTGCAGGACTGCAAGTCCACCAGCCTGGACACAACTTAAAGACCATTTCTGCAGTCATCTTCTCCTTGGTCTCTATTTTTTTCTGTCTTTTAGCAAGACACAATTCAAGCCAACCAGTGAGACAGAAAAGCAAAGTAAATTCAAAATGTCAAAAACAACAGGATTCCACAAGATTAATTTTGAGAAATCCAGCATCCATAATGACTGCTTTTAGCTGAAACACTTCAAATGATGTTTCAGTGAATTCATTACCAAACACACATGAACCAGAAGTTCTGTGTCTAGGTGTTATTTTTCTTAGCTTTTCTCCCTGTTGGGGGATTGCCATGTACTGCCAAGAAAACTGTAGTGAAATGCCTTCTGCTGCCTCTTGTAATAAGATACATATCCAAGTAACTTATAAAAAGCAATACTTTTTTGCTGGTGTCACTTTTCGTAACACAAATCAGGCCAGCTGGAGATGTTATTTCTACCCTCAAGAGTCTTGTGCAATGTTTTAAATTGTAAAGGGAAATAAATGATTCTAGCTTTTATGATAACACAATTCACAGTGACTTCTCCTCCTATTATTTTTCTGGAAATTGCTGCAGACTGCAGACTCAAGTAAACTTCTATGAGCATCTTGAGAGAAATACACATTTAGAAGTTTATTTAGGCAAGGTGAAAGATTACAATGAGAAAATGATATTAGCATAAGCTAAGTAGAATAGAGCCAAATCTGTACCATGACTTCATTTTTCTCATGTATATGTGGAAGGACTTAAAACGTCTTATCTAGAAATTCCAGCAGCCTTAATCTTTACATTCCAGTCACGTTCAATTGCTAGAAGCACAGGCCATGCCAGGGAAAAACAACAGGAAAAAAAAACAGCTATGTCACCAAAACAGGTTAAGCATGACAGGAAGAAGCGGACTATAACTGAACAGAAGTGCTCAAAGCTCTGAAATTTCCATAGCAGGATCTCCACGTGCAAAGCTAGGATACCTCTGTTACAAAAGATGCCCCAGACAATATTTGCATATTATATAAATCTAACTTTTTTTTTGTCAGAATAACTACCTTCTGAATACTAAATATAGTTTTTCCTTGACAACATGAATGACGCAACTGCATTAGCCCAAATAATATAGTATTTGATCCCAAAAACTCAACTTCTCAAACCAAAAGGCAGCAAGCATCACAAAGGCTTTTCATGTTTAGATTCGATATTAATTCAGTGTGGATTCTGGAATATATTCCCCAAATTGAGACTGAACAATTACAGTTAAGTTTGGTATGTCAGGAGGAACAAGGTTGAGTATTGTGCAAAATTCTTGCATTTCACAGGCAATTAAATTTTCATTCAAAACAGTCATTCCAACACCAGTATCAAGCCCTTTCTATTTCACATGAAAATGTTCCTCTCCTAAATGCTTATTCTGTGCATATAACAGCACCTTCAATTGGTTCCTACTCAGATGTGATATCCACTGGTAATCACTACAGAACCCAGTGAGCAGACTATTGAACATGGAAAACAGCAGTTTCCTTTGTACTATCCCATTTCTCTACACACTGCCAAGAAAAGGATGAAAAGAATGATTGGGAAATAAGACAGTAGTTAACCGATAGCTGAAAACAGAACACTTCTACCTCCTTTTCCACCTCCTTCTCTTTTCCAGTTATATCCCCTGAATATTGAAAGTAATGTATGAACAAGAAGTTATCTTTTGGCATGACTGGCAAGAAGCAATATCAGTAAAAACTGGAGTGAGAGTTCATCCTGTAGTAAGAACTGGCACGAAGTGGATATGAAGGAAATAAATCAGTGAACTTCCTTCACACAAAAAAACCCATCAATCTAATCATTCTGTAGTAAGGGCAGAAATACTGTTGTAGAAGAAACTTGCTCCTCTCAAGGCTATGGAAAGAAATGGATTACTGCTCCTTGTACTTAATCTGAATTTTGTACATTTACATATCAGCTGGCTAGATAAAATCCCTACTGAAGAAGAAAAAAAAATCACTGCTCCATTAGGGAGTCTGGCTAACTGCTTTGATTAAAAGTGAGGATTAAATCTCTTTCCATAAAATTGCAGACTCCTTCTTCCACACAAAGCAGCTTTCTGGTTCGCTGTTCTTGTTACTGAGTCTAGTTTTAAGAAAATCTTTCATGCACAGTGTCTGTCCTAAAGCAATGATGATTTAGTCTATTTAGTAAACTTCCTACCGAACTATTTTTAGAATTCTTACACACAAATTTTGCAGAAATAAAAGTATCAATGGCAACAGAGTAGAACCATGACAGGACACAAAGGCGCTTATATGCTTTGTCACTTTTAAATAACAGGTGACTTGAGGACACTTTAGTCCATACTCAAAGTTATCCATAGTTTATTGACCAAGAATAGAAACAAATGATACTGTACCAGACATAAGGTAATTTTCCACAAGGCAGACAGACAAGGTCAGAAGAGTTTTATTGGTTCGTTTTAAAATTTATCACCTAGTTTGCAATTAATTATAATTAATTGCTTGTTAAGATATTTTGTTCGGAAAAAGTTCCTCTTTTGCCAGAAGGAGATGCAGATTTACCTGCTCTCCCAAGCAGAAGCCTAGGTTTGTAAATATAAGGCAGTTTGTCCTCACACCACATGTTGTGTTCACTGGAACGCAGAGATTGCCAAAAGAAATGATGCTACAAACCAGTCATGTGCAGAGGAAGCAAAGATGTCTGTGCGTGAGTTAGGTAAGGGGGCAGAGAGCTGTAGATTTTGTTGACAACAGGAAAGATGACATGCAAAAATGAAAGGACAAAATAAAAAGCAGAAAGCAGAAAGAGGGTGGTGTAAACTTCTGTGAAGCAGCAACACCTCCTCTCCCTGTCCCATCTCTCAGCAGTACAATTGCTCGCTTTATTCTAGCCTGACACATTTGCAATGTTAGTCTTCTGGAAGCAACCAAAAAAGCCTGTGGTTCAGGATTAGGGTCAAGCTGATTGTTAGAGCTAAATGCTGGTGTGTCAGATTGCTAGAATGACTCTTTTTAAAGAAATAAATCATCACTATTTTAGCAAGTCCAATAATGTCGCAGTCTAAAGGAAGTGCAATGGGCGTTAATTTCCTTTGTCAGTCAAAGGTGTACATATACCTTGGAAAAATGATAAGCTACAAGTGCAAATCCTCTATTTTACTTTTTCTTCTTCCAAAAGTCATATGCAGCAGCCTCAACTAAGGTTAGGGACCAGTGTGCTGTACATGAATAGTGGGACATAATCCTTGTCTCAGGAGCTCCTACGTTAAATTGGCAAGACTGGTAGATGAGAGCAGGAAGAGCAGAAAAAGTTGGCAATAAAATAACTTGCCAAGGTCATAGAGAAGGGAAGGAACAGAACCTGTATCTCCTCTTCCCTTCCTAACAAGTCTCATTTCCACTCACCTTTGGATGAACTTTCTTCTCTGCTTCTTTTCCTCAGTTATAATTCACACTCTAGTTCTCAGGTGAAAATTGCTGTTCACATGAGATAACATTAACCAGATAAGAAGTCTTATACTATCATACTAAAAATACTAAAAACCATGACAAGATGAAAACTTCTCTGCCAAGAACATTGCTGCTGTGATTTCTATATATACATTTAAAATTGCTCAATTTTTACTGATAACAATTTATTCTATCTCCTTCAAGTCTACTCATTTTAGGAAGCTAATTTTTGCAGTTCTTAACTTAAAATGTGAAGAATTTCTGCACTTAAATTAGTTGCACCTGTTCATTTAAATGGAGTTTTTATTATCTACTGTACATCAGAGAACAAAAGTTGCATAAACAAAGGAGAAAAGTGAATTAATTCTGCTGCTAGTAAATTTTGCATTTGCTACCTTCTATTAAGTATACTACAACATCCTAAGTATTTGTTAACAACATGTTTTATGATTTTAATAGGAAAGCCATCACAACATCTTCGGTAATTATCTTTTAACTCCACATTTAAATTCTCTAATTTTCTGGCTACTTTTTATTAGTTCAATGGGTCCAAAATTCACACTGCCCAGTAAGCTACTAGTCAATTTAAAAACATTCACTAGAAAAATCAGAGACTGTACAAGGATTATTAAGGAAATCAGATGATGAAGGAACATCACCCAGGAGTTTCTTTCAGTTGTCTAAACTGATGGTGTTATCTACCATAACAGAATTGCATCCTTTAGTTGGAGGCTGAAAGGCTGCTTTTATCCCAGTCGATCTCAGGTTTAGATGTTGGGACCTGTAACCCAACTAAAACTCCAAGGCATAAATGCTATAATGAATTGTTTCAATAGATAGGTTGGTATGCATGGCCTAAGTAAGATAATAGGTAATTAAACCTTCGTCTAACACCTTTTGTAAATTATGCAACTTAACTTTAAACAAAGCATAGTAGAATCGGAAATATATGATATCAAATCACTCCTTGGTAGAATATTGCGTATAAATAAAGGTATAATGTAAAACTGCAGAAGGAATAAGCAGACTGTGAAAGCAAATGAATAAATTGGCTCCAAGGGAACCGAAAGGCGAGGTAGAAAAGAGCACTAAAACCCCCTGCTCGTGACAAGCTTTTATGTTGATGTTTAATTACAACACCCCAACCTAACACAGACTGGCCATCAGCTTTAGGAAGGGTGATGAAAGAGGATAATACTACTAGGGAAAGGGTGTACTCGGGCCAGTATGTTAGCTGAAAGAGCCCTGCTCAGTTTGAGCGCTGTGACTAGGCTGGGTGATGAACAAATGCTTGGATTCGAAACGGCAGGTATGTTTCCTCTGCCTGAAACTGAACTCTTCTTCCCAAACAATTTTGCTTACAACAAAGCCAATGTCAAAAAGAGTAATACAGAAACAGTAAAGTCTCAGAACCAAAAAGCCATTATCTTCAAGCTGCAACTTAGAAAAAGTTACTCAGGAGAGTCACAGTTACAAGGAAGGCTTCATTTGATTATAGGGTTGGACACAATGACTTCCTGAGGTCCTTTACAGTCTGCATTATTATGTCTCTCCAAACCGCATGTCTAACCTCCCACTTCAAAGCTTTCCGTCTCCTTCTTCAGCTCTTTTCTTGAAGAGAAAAGCTACAGAAAAGCATTTCTGAAGGCTCAAAGACTTTCACTATTTACTCAGGCTTAAATGAAGTGCATCATAAAATAGAAAGTAGAAATAGAAGGTAATAGATTTTTAAAAATCCATTTGTAGAAAAATTGTTGTCTCTTCTGAAAACAATTTCAACAAATGAGGTGGCTGTTTCAGTTCCAAGCAAATACATGCCTGACACAGGTATTAGCTTTAACACCCTGAAGAGAGGGCATGCCTCCCTACGCAAGGAATGAGTGGAGTGCAGAGACCACTGCCAGTTACTTAATGATGGACTATCCTCATACATGTTGCATTAAAGAAAAAACAAACCACATATCTGTGCAGTCTTAATTATTCTTAACCTAAAAGAATAGTTTTCATTTAATTCAAAACAATATATTTGCAATTGTTTGCCTTGTTTCCTTATACTTTGAAATTCAATAGCAGTGCAAATAGACTGTAAATTAGTCTCTAGTCATTAAAAAAGCATGCTGAAAAATGTACTAGCAATAAAATCAAAACAGAGAGCCGTATTACAAAAATAATAAAAGTATTTGGGCTATCCAATGTTATAAGCGAACTGCTAATAAGGTTTAAGATTATAGAATTTTGTGTGCCTGATATTAAGAGAGCAAGAAACATGTCAGGAATTAAGAAATAAAAACAAGATGCTACCTCCGTGGATATTTTTTTAAACTTCCTGGCAGACAAACAAAAAAAAAGACAAAAAAAGATTGTGCCAAAGTCTTCATATAGTAGAACCAGTGTGTCAAACACCGCACTGCACCTTTTGCTTTCACATTTTCAGCGCTAGGCTTTCACAAAACTACAAACCACAACACCCAACTCTGACCACAGGAAATGCCAAAACCTTTTATCCATGGTAAGACGGACAGCAGCCTCTGCAGTAAGTTATTTCTTAGCTCTAATCCAAGCACTAAACATACCTCTAAGCAGAATATCTCCAGCTGAGGGTGGGAGAGAAGGAGAGATCTCAGAAGATTCCCCAACCTACTGCACATTAGACAGATTGGTCCACGTTAAAAGTAACTTCAGACAAATTAACTACTCTACGGCACACGAAAAGCAAGAAGAACTATTTAATATTCAGTAAATATTAAAATTCTCACTCAATGCCAGATGTTCACATCACTTTTCTGGCAAAGTACTATTTATGTACCTAAAATGAAGAGAATTTTCCTTCTACTTAATTAGGCCAAATGCCTTTTGACATTGCCTCTCTAAGGATCTTGAAAGTGTTACAAGGAAACTAATGTAAACTAAAATCGCTTAGGAACCTCCAAAATGCAATTTGCTTCCTTATTAAAAAGCATCTGGATCCTGTTTCCACTAATTTATACCAGCCAGGGAGACTCAGGACTTCTGTTTGCCTAAGTATTCTCAAAATGTGTTTATTGCTTTATATACTCTATTATTTCACAATTCCAAAATTAACACTTACATCCAATAAGAATTCACTACTGTTTTGAAAAATCAATTCATATGAGAATTTATGTTGTTATACCAGAGCTATACATATGCTAACTTCTTACTTGATTTAGGGCAAGTAAACAAAAATATTTGACTACTTTATTTCCAAAAGAAAATGGAAACATTGTGGACAACCAGATGTCACTTGCAAGTTTTGTTTAGAATTTATTCAATGCTATTAGGTAAGAATAAATTTGGAGGAATGGAATTTATCCATTTCAAATTTCCTATCCTAGAATTCAGTAAAACAGGCAAACTCCCCTCAGTTTAGTATGTCTGTAATGAAATCATACTTTTTTTTTTTTTTTTCCCCATGCCCAAACAAGCATTTCGTGCTCAGACTATCAAAACAGAGGGAAAGACATTTCTCTTTACCTTGGATCAGGTACCAAGAGTTCTAACTGTGGTGTGAAACTTCTGTGAATTTTTTCTTCAGACTCTGTAAAGAATACAAAAATATCTGCTGAGGCAGGAAGAGACTGATTTTACGTTGTTTAATAAGAGCACTCACCACAGAAAGTCATGTTTATGCTTATCACCAATCCCACTAAAACCAATCTAGGTATTCCCTTCAAAGTGAAACATCACTACTTTGGAAGGGAAGGAGAGTAAAGAGTGGAAGAAAGAATTGGAGGAAGGAAGAAGAACACTGAAAAAAATGGCATTCAAGTCAGTGATAGAAGATTCACTCTAAACCATTATGAAACCAGACTGGAAAAAAAAAAGTTATTTGCACAGATGTCTATTTCTTTTCTATTTTTCCAGTCTACAGAATAGTTTACACAAATAAATTATTGCTTGATGAAAGAAGAACGAAAGGGTGGTAATATAATTAATAGCAGGCAGAATAAGTTTATAGAAAAAAGCATCTTGACTAACTTGATGAAATTAAAAGTTTGTCTTATAACAGCTTGATAAAGAAGAATTTTATGTTGCTGAATTAAGCTCAGTACCTCTTGAAATGTTGACTGAGAACATCGAATGAAACAAAATAAATATGTCATGTGTTAATCAAATTAAAAAATGATTAACCGACGAATCTCAGTTGGAAGTCTAAGCAGAAAACCCTCATCAGGGAAGTAAAGTATTTAATGGGCTCCTGCAGGCTCTATTCAGCTTTTAATGTTTTAGTTTTACAATTAGCCACCAGAAAGGGAAAAAAATAACTGAAAATCTTAAGATGATGAGACTGAGAGAATGGTACACAAGAAGCACAGGTGCCATGCATACCTAAGGAAAAATACCAGCGGAATTCAGTCACTAGTGTAAGATGTACTTTATTTGCAATGAATATCTAAGTGCGTGAAGATAAATATTTCGGAGCATCAAGTGCAAGGAGCGTACATTTCTGAATGTGCCTTTCAGGAGCTGCATCATGTTCAGCTCTTGCTTATCTTCGTATACTGTTGCAGCTGAGCAACTTCAGGTCTTTAACACACATGATCCTATAGGTTAGCTCGGTGCACATGGACACTAACACATGCAAGCACAAAGGCATGCACACATAGACAGAAAAGCATCATCTTCCTTGGGATAATGAATAAGTGTGTTATTTACACTGAAGATTAACATGTTGCCATAGGGATTTGATTCACTTTCTGTGGATTGAGTGCCTCACCTTAGGGAGAAAACTAACACCACTGCATCACGACACTCCAAACAATGCAACTCCCTATAAACCAAAAATTCCTTCTTTTAAAAAACAAATATTCCTGAGGGCTGGAAAATTGTATTTGCAAAAGGATACAAAAGAGATCATTTAAAGTCAATAGTTTGGAACGGGAACATTTTTGGAAGGGAAAGACATTTTTCTGGAAAGAGATTTTCATCCTTGGTCATCACAAAACTGCTTCATAAAAGATGAATCATTTTAGTCTGGGAAAATAACTCACACCTTGCTTCACAAATACAACTCCCACGAGACAATTTTAACAGCTATGCAGGTTAAAAAAAAAAAAAAAAAAAAAAAACATCTACCTCCAATTAAAGAAATAAAAAATACTTATTGAGAAAAATAAAGAAAATGAGATGTTGATTTAAGCAGCATGTCTTCCATTAAAACTTTGTATTGAGAATCTCAGTCATCACTTTTTTTACTTTAGAATTATCAACGTAGGTTTCCAAGAGCTGCATTTGGAGAATCATGACAAGACAATCTGAATCCTGCCTACATATTATATTAGATAACAAGTTTTCTTAGATGCCATAGAATTGAGATAAATATGACAAAGACTTAAATAGCCCAAACAAAAATTACTTCTGCTATTATCTGATCAATAGCTGTCCTGCCCTTAGCTGCTAGTCATGAATTGCTACTGTTGTCACTTGTTGCCACTATTTTGTTTTCCAGTAGTCAACACATGTACTTCATAAAAAACAGAGGAGAGGAAAACTATTTTGCAAACAAGAGTAAAAGGTAAAAGTGGAGAAAAACGTCTAGGTCCTATTATCAAATATAACCAAGATATCAAATATAACTGAATTTGCTTTTCCTCCCTTCCTGTATTTAAATTATACCTCAAGTAAATTATATCTCAGGATCCTATAGATCAGATCCAACAATCTGAACTTCCTGAGAAGGGCCTAGAATGTAGAAAGGTTTTATTAAAAAAGGTAAAATACTCTGATGAATTTATTTTGGGTATAAAAACAGTCTTTATTATAAAATTACTCTCCCTGTCCACAGTTTGTTTCCAACTTAGGTATGATGGAAAAAGGATACCGGGAGCGGACTGGGCGTTTATGTTCATTTTCAGGAGTGAATATAGTACAATTCTGTACAATACTTAGCGCCCTTGTCAATTGCTGTCAAAACGGGTGCTGTCATTTTCACCCTCTGTCCCCAATCTCTTGTTTACATATCTCCTTTGCGTTGGATCTAGTGAGCACACCGATCTGACAAAAAAAAGATAAACAAAAAGGACACACCATGCTCATCACCTTTCTGTTTAGTAGCACACGAGAGTAAGATTTAAAGGTCTTTAGGGATCCAAAGAGATACATGTATATGTATATCTAATTATCTTTCCAAATTCAACCCTTGCATGACAAAAATCCACAAAGCTGAAATGAATGATGACATTCGAGCATGGTGTATCTAATACCAAGGCACGTATATACCTCAGACGAGAATCTAACTACAGGCTTTGTCTCTAATCTTCCAACAGTTCCTGGGGAAAATTATTCCCTGTGAGTACCTGAGAAGTAATTATCCCAAAGTTATTGGGTTATCAGACTTCTAATGATGTTATAACCTCTTTCATTATACAATTGATTTGTCATGAATGCTTGTAATACAAATAATATCGACCTCCTGCCAGTCCTATAATGCAATTAAAGCTTCAGTTCAGTTTAGCACATTGCCCTGGTGCGACTGCAAGCACATCACTAAAGCCACAAAGCACCTGCAGTGTCATTTTTCGCCCATCAGCAGTATGAGACCTAAGACAGATGTTATTTTTCCATCTTTTCTCTGAGATATTATTTTCTCAATACTGGGTTTGGGCATTTTAATACTCTATGTTTCTTTATTAAGCCAAACCTCATTTAGTCCAATTAAACTGTATTTCTCTTTGAGCACTGTATTTGCAGTTCCACAGTTTGGTTTTCTATGCTTGCTGCACTTGTATCAAAGTAAAATAAGTTTCTCCTTTTCTTTGTCTGGTGTTTTTCTTCTTGATGATGCAATATTACTTTTCTAATTTTTATGACTGTTCAATTTTCACGTAATTATTCTTTCCAATCATTTCTCTGTGAAGAGTTTGCTGAACCCTCGCAAACGATTAGAAGAACATGCAGAGAGAAGGGAGTGCAAAAAAAGTCTTATTTGTGCAACCCTGCTCAAATACTGCATTCTTATCTGCAGTAAACTGCAGTTTTCAAATGACATGAGAAGCTTTGCAACTAACCTTTCGAAAAAGAAAGCTCTAAAACTAGTATTCTAATACTTTTAGCCATTGTTACTACTTTCACACAAAGCTACCCATCTTGCTGGTTTACCCCTCTCCCCCTCATCTCATTACTTGAAATTTAATTGCATGCATCTAACATGCCTTCTAGCACTAACAGTTTAATACAGTTCACACACTGACTTCTGCAGTTCTCCAGGGCTGAGAAGTATCTGTCTGTCTATAATTGTTGAATCCTATGTCTACATACAAAAGAACATTTTAAAAATGTTAAAAGCACTGGAAAACACAGTTGCGGGGGGAAGGGGGTTGTTTTATGTTTAACAACATCCTATTCTCTAGGATAGATTCAACATGACTTAAAAGATACCCCAAATTCTGGGAACACTGCTGTGTGAAGGCTGAAGTATGACTGTAAGTGAACAGAAAGCAAAACTAATGCAAAAAACAATGCAGAAAACAAATTACAAAACAAATTATACAATTAACTTAAAAGAACCTCCAAAGCAAAATCTGGTCAAAAAGAGTAAAGCAGTAGTACTTCTGGAGTGGGAGCATACAAACACTTTTCACTAATAAATAAGGACAAGGGAAAAAAGAGCAATAAAAAAGCAAGTAAAGTTAAACAATATAAGCATATATTGAAACGACAAATCACCACCAGCAGAAATAAGGAATACCCAAGAAAACCTTTAAAACTGTCTTGCTGTTTAGAAGTCATTGGTGTCCATGCTGACCTCTGCAACACCAGGTCACAAACAAGATGCAGCAGGTGCAGAGAAATGATTCCAGGGGCAGAACTGGCTTGGATTGCACTTAACACTGCAGTAAATCAGGATTAACTTCACTGAAGTCAAGGGAATGAGAAGAGATCCAGATTCCATTTAGCAGCCACATACGCTCAGGAACACTAAGCGCTGAAGAGGAAGATGGATTTTAAAAGGAAGACTTCAGGATTCACACTGTAATTCTCAAACAGCCTGTACCTTAGGTTATCTCACCAATCAAATCTTTCTCAATATCTCCAGAAGTTAGGCATAATTATTATACTCAGCATATTGCCAGCTCTGAATGTGAAAGATGATATTTGGAAACAGCCAAGAATCAGCTGTCTAGTTTATCCTGCAGACCACAGTCGCTGAGAACACAAAAATGACAGAAACAATAGGACACACTAATGTAAAGCCAGTTACAACTTCAACCTTAAAGCTCTATTTACTGGTAGGGACAACTGCACCTCCCAAAACAGTGTTAATCTGCTGACAAGAACAACCCTGGCCACAACTCATATAGCAGCTCAATCCTCTTTAGGGACGATACGAAGTACTTCACATAATGCAAGGCTTCTGTAGAATACTTTCAATGCACACTCAAGGACTCTGATACCAGCTATGAAAATTCCAACAATTAACACAGACAATTTGGGGGTAGGAGTAGATGACTAAAAATATGCAACTTTCACACAAATAAAGCAATAAAGAACATGTGAAGCAAAACAATTACCAAAATGTGATATAAGGATGTATTTTAGTAGAATCAAGAAATAGTATCTCCAACTAGAAAATGACATCAGTACAAACATAAAAATATATTCAAATTGAACGGGTAGGGTCACAGGAGTCTTTTTCAAAATCTCACTTAACTGAAATAATCAAGTGTAATGCAACAGTAACTCTGAATTATATACACCAAGATTTGGAACTAAGTAGGTATCATTAAAAGGATACCTTGCTTTTTTTTAAAAACCATAATTATTTGCTAGAAATACACCCATAAGGTTTTTAATTAACCATGCTATTTCAAGAAAGAGCCATATTACAGATATAATTATGTCACTGCTGTTATTTTCCTGTCATTTTAAGTTTTAACTTGCTGAATTTCTTCTGGGGATATAGTTATTTATTCTCTAGAGAATTATATTACCAATGTTCAATAGCATGATTTAGTAATCCTTGGTTATATAAAGCTATCACTTCTGTAAGATTTTACACCACATGCACACACATGTATCCCATTTCCACACACAGTGGCTAATAGCCACTATAAAATATTGTGGATACTGCAGATTAATCTTTTCACGAAGGATATATAGAGAAACTGACAAGTGATTATTGATTCATATGAGATGCAATTAATCACCCTCTCAAGGATAATTCTATATTCCTATGCTCAACTGGGGCTCAACTGGCAATAAACACTCTTGACCACACTCCCATCCAACTCTCTATGGGCTACTGGGCTACCCATCAAAATGATAGGTACCACATATGATTTTGGGGCATGCCAGAAGTTCTATATTGAAAAAATGCTTCATACAACAGAAAAACACTAATGTATCTAAAGAACAACATAAGCTATACTAATAATAGCAGAAACTACCATCTCCTTTGAGTTCATACATGGTTTCCCACAATATCTTATGACAGGTTATGAAAGGCAAGGTTCTCTGAAGCTCAACATGGGATCACAGTCATTATCAGAGGCCTAACGAGATTATGTTGAAAAGTGCTACTGGCTGCCATGGGCTTTGCCCAAGATTCAAAGTCGATTTCAGACCTCATTAAGGCCCATAGCCATGCTAATTATTCTCCGTTTGCCTCAACAGAAAAAGTAATCAATGTTCCTCTGTTGCTGCCATAGCAGCAAACAACATGGACAGGTAGGTCAGAAATGAATCTTTTTGCAAATACAAGTTAGGAGATATTTGCTGGAGGAAGTACACTGACTACCAGAATTGGGAGCATGGTCCTGACAGAATTTTTATGGCACAGAGTAGAGAAGTCTGGAAGCTGCTGAGCAACATTGTTAGCAATTGTTTCCGTAAAACAACTAACTTTTTGCTCCTCTTCCCTTGTTTTTGTGTATTAGTTATACTAAGAGAGATCATAGCTTCAGTTCATTCATGAAGAAATGAAAGTAGAGTTGCTTCCAGACTTCTATGGAGAGACAATGTCCTGGTAGAGTATGCAAAGTCTCTAAGAAATACAATGCTAAATGCTATTTCTGCTACCATCCTGAACATATAGTAAATAACTGCATCATCTATCTGGGTCTTTTCATATATTTCACGTGGTTTGTGAAGTGAAAAGCTGCAGTTAATTTTATCATACTAAAAACAATAAAATATTTTTGGTCCAAGCAGAGAAGACAGCATTTGGTTATTTACACATGCAGTTTGGTAAGAGATATTTCACTAGAAGTGGTTAGTTGATGAGATCACTAATAAGAAACAACAGAACACTAACTCATGTTTTGGTCTCATTTTAAAAGAGGATGGCACAATTATTCAAACACGTTTGAATTAGAGACACCACTAATTTTGCAATTTTAACACTAAATTGACTCCTTTCAAAAATATTTATTATGCTTTTTCATTTCAAAACTTAAATATGTTTGTAATTACATAGTTCACATACACAGTAGAATGAGCTTACAATTCTAACTTGCTTTGCTTTTGCAAAGAAATGCCCTCAGCACCCTAAGAAAAACAGTAATACTTTACTCAGCATGGTAAGTTTGACTGTTTGACTCGGAGCTGTAGAGCCCTGCATCCTTACTTACTAGAGTCATATTGTGACATGAGAAATGTAATTGGTGGTTTCTCGAGTTTTAATAAATTACCTATGTCATTTTATTCAGTGCTGCATTTCACACTTGCTTTTAACAACACATATTCCATCATCTATTGTTTCTAAGAAAACTTCAACTGTTAAATGCCAAAATAAAGCATTAGAACATGACTGAATTTGGTCGTTATATGACAACTTATTTTATAAATAAAAATATTTTTATTGTATGGCAACCTGTACAATCACCTATTACTTTCTGAAACTTATTCAACTACATGAACAAAACAAAAATACTTTCTAAAAATCAATATTTAAATATGACTATTATGCAAACTTTCTGATAGTAGAAGCTGCTAATTTGTCAATGAAGCTGCACAAAACAGGGAATGCTTGCTTTCTTCACCAGGGCCAGAAATCTTGGCTATGACCTAAAGCTGACTGCAGTAGACGGGAAGCTTTCTACTAACCTCATTCACTCTCATTCAAACAAATCAGTTCACTTCTGCATGGATTACTTGGAACACAAAAGCTGATCCAGAAGGCAGCAGTAAAAGGGCTGGTGGAACAGCTTCAAAAGCACATGAAGGAGTCCCCTAAAGACAGTTTCTTCTTCACCTACAGTGAAGCAGAGTATTTTGGCACTGAATGCTGGAAGATAGAAGCCGCTCTCTTCTCAGACCAGGGAAAACAGGCAGAGCTGCTGAAAATGAATCTCCAAACACAGACTCCAAGCCCTCTTCCCTATACTGTCCACAAAGCCTGTTAATACCAAGTTACACATTGTAAGGCTTTTATGTATTCGCTACCCTCATGTCAATAAAGACGCCCTGATTCACATGATATACATGATATACCATTATGTTTTCACTCCAAGTTGTGTTCCCTCCCACCGAGGGGTAGGTGTGTTTTTTTTTTTTCCTTCTTCTTTTTTTTTTTTTTTTACACTGATGCTGCAAGCGTAATGTAAATAAAGGAGTTAACGCAGGCTGTATTATACTGCACGCAGGCACCAATACAAAGTCCCCAAATGTCTCAGATACTAAACATCAATCCTAGTCATAGGAATACTTAGGTACGGCACAGTTTAAATGACAAAAAGGACAGTCTCCTCGCCCAACTCCACTCACGAGTTTTTAGGGGTGATGAGGCAGTCATCCAACGATGACTGGATGAGAGCCTTCTTGGCGGCTTGAGCTATCCACACACATTATGTGAGCCTCTAGGGGCTGTCTGTGTGGCACATCCCACGGTCAGGCATTACAGACTCTAGAATGCAGAGCAGGTAAGTGAGCACACAAGCAGAAGGAAGCCTGAGACCAGAGTGTTCCATTTCAGATGGGCAGCAGAGAGGAACAGAAATGGTACCGAGCACATCTTTTGCGTAGCATCAGGTAGAAAAAAGAAGAGAAACACATAGGATGGGGGTGCAGAGAACAGAGAGCACTTTCTACTCTCACATAATTAGGTAAAAATATACCTATTACTAGAATGAATACATGGACAGCTAGAAATTGGCTGTACAAAAAAAAAAAATGTGCTCCTTAGAACAGCATGTAGCCTTCATTAAAGAGATTCTCCACTCAAAAAAAAAAAAAAAAAAAAAAAAAAAAAAAAAAAAAAAAAAAAAAAAAAAAAAAAAAAGTAACTAGAGTTCCCTGGTTAATAAATGTGGAATGCTGCCAAGATGTATCATTTAGATATGCTTTGAACTGTGCTACGGTTAATGGAATAGTGCCATGGCTATTTACTGAAATGGTGGAGATTTCTACCAAAACAAAAGTATTGATATAAAGTATTTTTCACAAGATACTTATGTTTCCACTCTACTGAGCAGACATCTGCCCTTTTTGTCTGCTACGAACTTACACTATTCAGCAAATCATTTTATACATGTAACAGCTAGTCTTTTCATTGAGAAAAGATGACATGACCTCCACAATGCAAGGAGGTAAATATTATCAGATTTAAGTTGATGAAATTTTGAACCATTTCCTATATCTACTTCAATAAACCACCGCTACCTAACCTGCTTCAGATTCTGAACTTCAAATGAGTTTAGTAGCTGCTACATACTTGCGAGGGACAGCTCCAGTGTGCTGACACTTCACATGAAGACAACGGTATTTTAAATATACATGTGCTAGTAATTGTTTGTTGAAGCAGAAGTAATGTTGTAGGAAACTGTACATGTTGCCATACCGTAGAGAAGAATGAGCATACAGAGTTATTTACCAGGGGACCATGTTCAAACACCTGTTCTTTGCTAGCCAATAGCGAGGGAAGTGTACCAGGACAGCAGCACTGCACTGCGGGCATCTGCTGCTCTGCCTCAATATGTACACGCTCCCATTCGCAGTTCTGCTCCCAAAAGCCACAGCCCAAAAGCTGTGAAAGCTGAGCAGAACTTGGAGGATCTGCTTAGCACACTAGCTATATAGGTAACACCTTTGATAATACCCTCCTGAATGTGCAATTAGTTCAACTCAATCTATTAAATGCTTTCTGATCAGACACTGCTTAAATACATCACTGAATCAACTGGCTGGAGTTGATCCTATCTCACTTCACAGTTCTAGGATTTTTAAATCACAGAGATTAATAAAACTACTTTTGTTAGTGTTGAGTATTTCTAAAATAAATGTTTTGGTTATTTAAAACAGCAAATAATTTTCTCTGATGATACACACACACACACACACACACACACACACACACATACACACACTCTTCTGTCCCTGCAGAGTTCAGTGGAGAGAAAGCTCACCCTTTCTTAGGACCTTTTCACAGCTTTAAACCTCAACAGCACCTGTATTTCTTACACAAGTCTACTGAATGATGCAACCATTCTAACCTTTTCTGATTATAACCATGGTTCACAAAATTTGACCATCATTTCTGATACTCCAAAGTAGAAGATTTTGCTAAGATAACAGTGCCTTCAAAACACCACTTGCACTTAAAGGCAAGACATGGCAAGAAACTCTGAGATCTTTTTTCATCAGTTAATTTATACATAGATTGGGCTGTTTTACTATACTGTTGATATTAACTTGCATTACTAGAATCGGGATTCTAACATAACATTTCTTTTAGAAAAGAGATACAAACTAATATTGAACCTGAGAAAAAGGCAGAAAATTTTATTTGATGTGGGAAGAAATCTCTTCTGCTGCATGCATTCTGGTCCTATACGCACTACCAGTGTGCACTCCTTCCAAGAGACAGTGCTCTTATCCAGAGCAGACAGGGGAAGAACTTAAATTCTGATGGAATAGTGGCTGATGGGAGAATCCCTGCTGCAGTATACGGACATGCTACGTGCAAACTAAGGAAAGTTGATATTTCCCAGTGGCTGCAAACGGTTTTCCTAATGTGAGAATAACAAGGAGTTTGAGACTCCTGGCTGCCATCACAAGCTCTGAAAGAAACTTCCTTTTCCCAAGGTCAGGCTTTCATTTCCCTCTCTTTTGCATTATCGCCTTTACCTTCTCCCTGTCCCAGACCTACATCTGCTCTGCCATGAATCTTTAGCAATTGCTTCTAACTTGATACCATTCCTATACCCCTGAGTCGGCACTGTAACAAACAAAGCATCCTACTCTGACCCTCCTGTTCCTCCATGAGTTCTCTTTTCTACACTTGCTCAGCACAGCCCATTGACTCTTCCTCTCATCCCCTTGACATTTAAGCCATGCCTAGAGATAGAAAGAGATGCCAGATACACAGCTCACTATTCCAGTACTTCTCTAGCACAGGCCTGAGGTAACTACCAACATGCTGTGTTCAAACATGCTGCCCATCCACAGCAAAAGTCAAGTAGCACTGCACAGTAGTCTACCTATGGCAAAGACACAAACTTACTTTTTTTTTTTTCTCTGCATTTAGCAGTTAAACACCGACCACCCTGCCAGCTGCAGCAGTAAATTCTAACTCAGATCTCTCAAGAGTGGAAGAATGACAGATAACTCATAATCAAGAGCAACCCACATTTGATATGCTGACTTGCACTGTTAGCTGTCAGACAGCAAAAAAGCACTAAATCAGCTTCATGCTTATGTATATCATGTATCACGTATATCATTTTTATAATGCTTTTCACCCAGACATTTTCAAAACACTGCAAAAGCAACTCATTTCTGTTTGGCTGTATTTGGGCTTGAAGAGCCCAAATTCAAATACATGATAGGATTTTGTTTCCTCCCATTTTTAGTGGCTAAGCTTCACATTGCTTGCTTACTTAAATTACAGAGCATGCTCAAAACTAGCTAAGTTAGTAAGGGATGTACACTGTAGCTTAGTAATACAGTCCCACCATTGTTAGTACCAGTTTTTCTCTGTTAGAATACAGATTTCGTATGGAGTTTGCAAGGCCTCAGGACTGAGGCTTGTCAGGCTTACTCTAAACTTCTCATTGTGCCTGCAGCTTTATTTTTATCTGACTTGGCAGTAACAGCATTCCAGTTTTTCCTTCTTACCAAGTGGCTCTTCCTAACCTGTTTCAATTTTTGCTCACCTTTGTGCAGCACCACCATACAAACACTTTTAACAAGTAGTTGTTCAGAATGAGATATTTACAGCTAGAATAACTACACAGTATAGGCCTGAAGATCAAGTCCCCCACACAGAAAATACTAGACAACCTGGACCTCTTTGTCCAAGTACCTGTCGGCTGTCTGTTCACATAACTATTTAACTCTGAGCAAACAAGAAAAGAATAAACAGACCTACTGTCAGGTGAGTTTGTTTTTCTTCCCTTCCAGAAGAGCATCTCTAAGCTTTTCTGAAATAGGCTGGTTTGATGTGAAGCCAGCTTACATCACCTAATGGAAACTAAGTGCACTGAAAAATCCTAAGTATCTCACTGAAGAGGGCTCTTGAGGCAGGATAAGCACAGAACTTCACCAATTCTTCATCTTTTCTTATGGCTTTGCAGTTGTATATAATCAATAAATCACCATCACAAGGACTCAAAATGTGGCTGTACATGTTTTACTGGTGTCATATACCATTCTAGAGGGCAAACTTTTAGAGTGTCCCAGAATAACCGTTACAAAGTTACTTCTCTAAAAAAGCCCATTAAGTGAAAGAACTTAATATACACTAAGTTTTAAAATGAAAGTCATAAAAGGTTTCTTAACTAAGCATAAAAATGGTAAGATTGAGAGGACAAAAAATGGAGGAAATTTATATATATATATATGTATATATACACAAAAAAGCATCTAAACAATTCCAAAGTCAAAGCAAAAAATGACAGGAATTTAGTGACCTTGCTCCTACTGCTTTCCACAAAACTTACACTAAACTGCATGTCAGTTTTTAGAAGGGAACTCAAGATTATATTCTTCAAAACTACCAGTCAACAGGAAGGGTAATCAGTCCTTACTTTTACTAACAGAAGCAATTTCATAGCACTCCTCCTGGCAAAAATCGAAGGTTTCAGGAGCCTCAAGGTTCTAATAGAAGTGTTTACTTTTTGCCACAGTAAAGACTGATCAAAATGGTCAAAATGCTATTTTACTTCCTGGTATTCCATAAAGCTGACTACAGAAGAGTAACAGTAACAGAAATGCTGCATCAATAAAGAAATTCCAGAATTTTCCTATATATATATATATATATAATGTATGTACATATATATATATATATACACATACACACAGTGTATAAAATTCTGTTTTACACTGACTACTACTATAGTACCTTCTGTAGCTGTATCTTGTGAGATAACAGAAATGCAAACAGGCTCACTCCTCTTTATGCTCATGACAATGAATACGCATTCTTACAAAGGACTGAAGGATAAATGGGAAAGCATGAATGTCAGACAATTCAAAGATAACCTTGTAGCATGATCTACGCACACTGTCACTGACTATGGCTCATTTTTCACTACATGCTGTGTGATTTTATCCATTTGGAATTATACAATGTCGGTGTGCAACATATTTCTCTCTGTAAACTACTCTTTGTAATAATCTACTTTACAATAATTTTCCTGAAAACATTTCAAAAGTGATTTACAACTTGACTAATAGGAAGTATCATTTGTAGTAAAATAATTTCCTTCTGTGTTACTCATTTTGGCATGTAAGATTGAAGTTATAAAAATTAGTATATTTACATCACGCTGTTAAAATATTCTCTCCTCTACTGAAAAACAGACCCTTACTACCTGTCAGTTTTCACTCCAGTGAATTGTTCTTAGATTTTTTTAATCCTTCTCTTAATAAAGAGCACTTGCTTTAGCTCCAATACAACATCCTTATATTACACAGCAGACTTAGCCTTTCACCATATTGACATGCAGGAAAGTCTCCATTTTGTTGTCACTGGGCTCTCACCATTTTTACCACTATATCACTTCAGCTAACATAGCACGAGAGGAGTAGTCAAAGATTTGCAGACTACAACTGAGGCAGAAGGTCTTAAAAGAGGATTAACCAACCAGTTGTTCTCCCCAGCAGCAAAGCACAGCAGTGCTCTCAAATACTCGAGTCATAGAAAAGCAGCCACCTGTATTTTAATGATTTAGTAACCTTTTAAGCTTTAAGCTTAAGATTTCATTGCTCACCAGGTTTTGGATTCACTTGCATATATTCAGGGGAAACCCCAAACACTTTCATAGAAGAAAGGTAACACAACAGAGCATGATCTCTGCAACAGTTTCAAAGTAGCAGAGAACACATAAAGGCAAAGTATTTAACACTGGAAATGTCTGGACAGCTGAGTTGACTCAACAGCAACAATCCATTCTGAATGCAAACCTATTTCGAAATCTCTTGACTACATTAACTAGTATATGAAAAGGCATAATAGATAATAAAAGACACAAAGGTTTAGATACACTGAGAACAAGTGCTTTTTTAGTGAAAATGAAATAATTTTTCTTTCCTACTATTTCCATCATGTCTAAGTCTGGCCGAGTTGCTTTTCAAAGTAGCTTTCTCTATAGTTAGTAGAAGAAATATATGTAAGTATTTTCTTACGGATGATGCTTTATGAAAGATGCTTTATCTGATTTTCAAAATAAAAGATGTCATGACAAGGAAATAATGAAGCACGAGAAAGAGAAGGACACTTCTTCTGTTTATATTTGGAAATTAGACTAGATGAAATAGGAATCATTTGTATTCCTCAGTGTAAACAACTATTTTATACATTTTAGTAAAAGACAGAAATTTATTCAAGGAATTGATCCTAGATAATATAGAAAATTGCAAAGTAAAATGCATGACACTTCAAATAAGTAAAAATGCATTGACATTTATTCAGTACTCTGTCAAAAAAAAGCCTCCCAAAATGCCAACTGGGCAATATTAAAAAATGTAAGGCTTAGTTAAGACAAAGTCACTTCTAGATACAGAAAATTTCTTATGAAAGACTTTATAGCGAGTTTAGCTTAAGTCTCTGGAAACATAGCGAGGGAGACATTGCACAACATGCTATGCACAGATCCTGGTCTGTTTGCCTTTCTCCTCTCCTTTTTTGCCTGTCATCTACAAGCACATCATGTGAATAACTCCCTAAAACAGATCGCTCCTAGTCTAGGAGCTGCTTCACGGAAGTCCTAATGCTAGTAGTCAATGGAGTAGCAGAACATTTATCCACCTCACTGTGCACTCGTCCAGACCACTCTCCTGGAGCTTCCATATGAGAATATCACGGGAGACTGTGTCCAAAGCCTTGCTGAAGTCAAGGTAGACAACAACCACGGCTCTCCTCAGTGAGAGATTCTGGTACAAGTCACTGGCCTTTTTTATATGTATAGTTTCATTAACATTGACTATATGGAATAACTTATCATTACAATCACTTCTAAAGGTACAGTAACGCTGTGTTGTTTAATGCATACTAATAAAATTAAGACTAATACAGTGCAGATTCATACCTCCATTTCAAAATATCCACATGTTCACATATGCCACTGCAATACAAATGCCAGGAGGTGATACCACAGTTAATCTACAGTTCTCACAAACTGCTCATAAAATAGAAGCCAATTTACGTTTCTGGTTCCAAAATTGTATTCCAGGCTTGACAAATGCTCTCACTGAATCAGTGAGACTCTAGAGATTCCTTGAAGTTTCTCTTTCATATTCTATTACAATAAAAATTACTAACCCTTTGATACTTCAAATTGCATTTCAAATTGAGGACAGAGATCTATCATTACAAGATTCTCAACCTACTGTAGTTCATTTTTTTAAACACACTCACACAAATATGCAATATTATCCATTATCTAGCAAATATTACAAAGTGATCCAAGAATACATCATCTCCCCAGTCATCTCATCTAACGCATATCTTTTCTCCAACTGTTTCTGACAAATTCACTAATTACTATAGTTGATAAACCCTCATGTCTTGCTCTGAAACCACAACATCAGAATTACTGATTCCCTCAAAAACCTAAAGTATCTTTTGAGCCTTGTGCATGAGGGGAAAAAAACAAAAAACACCCCCACCAACTTTTCCTTCCTCTGCCATTCCTCCATCTACTTGGAGCCAAAAGAGCATTCTTGCTTCAAACGGCTGACTCTCCAGCACTATTACCACCACAACCTGGACAAGTGCAGCTGGAAAGGTAGGTATGTTGTGCTGTGCAACATTTTTGGCTGCTCAGCTGATGCTCTGCTTCACACTGGTGCAGTGAGACTTCAATCAGCATTATTTTCAAGTGAACTCAAGTATCTTCATCTCATACTACAGTTCTGGGTGAAAGTTGTTTACATATCAGACTTGACGCAGAACTAGTCTAAAACACAGAACTGGCAGTTTGTGTGGACTACATTGTTACTTTTTTTTTTTCAAATTGGATTATTGTTTTCAAACATTTTGGAAATTATGCTCTTTTGAGGAGAACAGTAGCTCTGCTTATCCTAACATGCAAAATCCTATGAGGTTATCATAAACTCTTGTTCAGGCACTTGCCTTTGCAATTAGCCTAGGGCGCACCTCTTGCTGCTGTATTATTTTCATAATCTATAGGGCTAGCATCCAAGTGCCAGTAGCTGGTCACAGAAGAGTTTGGAAAGCTCACTCCCTTAAAGCCAATTATAAACCTGGCTGACAATATTATCAGTTTGATAATTGTGAGTGAAGTATGATATCAACTGCCTCACAAAATATCACTGCCAAAGCACACAGAACTATTTGACAGACGATCTGACGTGGACCTGCTCCTTGATTGCTGCTAAACCTTACTGGAAGCTAGTTTCTGCAGGGCTATTGCATCCCTCAGTTAAACATCCTGGCACAAAAGAACCAGGACACAAGCATCTTTAAATATGTCCCTAATACGAAACACTAGCCAGCCTTGCTCATATATCAGAATATTCAAGGTTGGAAGGGACCTCTAGAGATCATCTAGCCCAACCCTCCCGCTCAAGCAGGCACAGCATGTGGCACAGGGTGGCATTCAGGCGGGTTTTGAAGACCTCCAGAGAACATGACTCCACAACCTCCCTGGGCAGCCTGTTCCAGGGCTCTGTCACCCTCACAGTAACTGTCCACTTCTTAAACCAGACTCTCACAGGGACCATGAAAGTTATGAACAGCAGCACTCGATACAGAAAATGTTCTACAGGAAACTTCTAATGTCTAAGAAAATGAGGAGAGAACAAGCAGGTACCTGCAGCACTTGGACTAACTATCCTTTTGTCACAGGTACCTTTAAATGATGCATTTCAGGCTCTTACCCTAAACAACATACATGATAAAAATGTGGTGATTCTTAATGACCTAAAAGTAAAATATATGCACTATTCTGTGTATGCACTACTGATCTCACCAGAGAAGTAGTTCACCTGTCAAAACAAAAACAATTAAAAAAAAAACAACACTCAGAGGCTGAACAGACCCTCCTGCCTTTCAGTCACCATTCAGCCATGTTCTCACACTGGTGTCACCGTGTTCCATGACGGTGCAGGAAGAGGCCTGAGAGCAGTGGATATTTGCAGTTGTAAGATCAGAAGCAATCAGTAGCCTCATTAAAGTCGGGATATTTCCCTGTTACTGCTGCCCAATGGTTTGTATGAAAGACATTGTTTTTTTAAAACAAAGTTACTGCACCATTCAAAAATGGCTGAGCAGTATGTCATGATTGTAAAATTCAAACACGTATCAGATACATCATCTCCAATTACTGCCTTTATCTAGATGCATTACTAAAGCCTATTTTAATTGCAGCATTTTTTTGACTCCAAATTAGTAAACCATAAACTCTTCAGTAAATGAAAACAACTAAAATTTTAAATGAACACTAAGTCAACAATTTTGTAATACAATCATGTATTTTCCATTAGATATTCAGAGTCTCCAAAGGAATTTTTCTACGCCAATGTATCAGCATCATCAATAAAAATATTCATCATCATTATCGCTTTCATCTGGCAGAAATTAGTAACAGATGTTATGGAACTTTTCCATGTTTATACTCATAGATGCTTGACATTCCATCACTGAGCACAAAATAATACAAGGAATAATAATCCCATGTTCACCAAGCACTGTACTTTGAATAATAATCTGTGCCCAGTTTCAAGTGGCACTTCAGACTGCTGCAAGCAATGCTTCATCAAGCTCAGACTTCACCAAGACAACCTGGTTCCCAGAAAAGATGCAGGACATTGCAATGGAATGTCCCCTTGCCACCCAATTATTGGCCAAACATTGCAATTATTCCTGAAATGCTTTTGGAGGCATGCACCACATTCCATTTCACTGGGGGAAAAAAAATAAATGGGAAAAGATATGGGCTGAACAAATATTAGGTTTTTTTTTTTAATTATTTCCATAGTATTCTGTTCTCCTGATGAACTAGCATGTAGTCATTCTTGCTTTTCTTTTTGTTCTTAAAAAAAAATCTAATTTGCATAATTATGTTGAGTACAATCTCTCTTTCAGGTTGTTCCTGGATGTATTTAGCATTGCATATTACTAAAGAGAATAAGCTTCAGTGTATTCATGATTTCCTGGACCTGGAAGAAACAGCATGGGTGGTATTTACCCTGCTGTTACTGCTGTGCTTAAGAGAAAAGAAAAACAGCCTTTGGGTAAAAACATATTGGATGTCTTAGACAAAAATTGAAATTGTCCTGCTTAACTTGAGGAATATTGCATAGGCTGTATAGGAATATAAAATTTTATTTGCTTATAGAAGGAAAACCAAGTAATCTTCTGAACTCAAATTTTGATTCTGTATGCTTCATCCCAGATATAAAATACAAAAACAGAGGTCTTTTTTGATTCTTTTCATATTTTCTGCAATAAAGAAATTTTGGTTTCCTCGATTGTTTCCCTTTCTGTAGAAGAAAGCAGAGGGAAAAGA